>PVLA01012103.1:0-47262 GCA_004027455.1 Hydrochoerus hydrochaeris
CACTGCGATCCTCAGGGCACACTAGCTGGACAGACTGTGATCCTCAGGGCACACTACCTGTACACACTGCCTTCCTCAGGACACACTAGCTGGACAGACTTCGATCCTCAGGGCACACTACCTGGACAGACTGTGATCCTCAGGGCACACTAGCTGGACAGACTGTGATCCTCAGGGTACACTAGCTGGAGAAACTGCTACCCAAAACACTGCTCTCTCCAAACAGCCAGGAGACTCCTCACCCTCCACAGTGATGTGAAACAGCTACTCCCAACATCCAGAAGATGAGATGCTAAGAATTTTCTCTCTCCTTCACTTGACTGATCTTGTTCAAATCCCACCTGCACAGTCTTTCCTTACGAGGAGCTTCTTCCCAGCAGGAGTGTAAGTGAAAACATGTGGGCTCTCAGAGGTAGCTCCATTTCTCTCTCATGGCCATGTGGATATGATGAGACCCTTTGGTGTCCGCCAGCAAGTCACAGTGTCAGCGTAACAAGGAACGTGAGACAGTTAACTGCTGGAGTCAATTTAGGCAACAGGCAGCTAAGTTGGATCAGCATAGCTGTGGGTGTGACTGGAGGGAGACTGGAAGCAGAAGTCCTACCCTGACTCTGAGTGGCAGCCACCCTCAGCCCTGCGCCCGGCTGGAGTGAAGGGAAAGGAAGACGAGGGCTTGCTTCTGTTTCTTCCAAGGAGCTGCAGTCTTCACTTCCACCTCAGATGCCTCTGCTGGCTTCCAGGGCAAGCCTGTCAGTCTGAGCTTCAGGCCCTCGGGCCTTCCAATGGATCCTTGGGGTTTGCAGGGCACAGACGGCGCTCTGCATTGCACAGGGCAGCTGCTGTAAGCCTACCTGGTAACCCTTGCACATTTACACACCTCATGTTACATCTGTTTCTCTAGTGAGTGCTGACGGATACAATGCATTTTCCTAATCTTTTATTTTTACCATCGCATTTCTCCATATGCTTATTGTAAAGCAAATAATCACTCTTTCTTCTGTTTCTCTCCCCTGTGTCTAAATAAATATTTATTTTACAAACCAATGCAAAATTACTGAAAACATGAAAGGAACTTGTTCCAGTAACCTTCCTTTCTGGCCCATGTCTATGGCACACGGGGCGTGCAGTCCTCGTGGGGAGCTGGTCCCAGACGTGACACACCCTCCCTGGTGTTTCATTCCATTCATCCCTCCCTTCCCCTCTCCAATCCCCTTCCCCTCTGAGAAAGGTCTATCTCCAAGCCTCTATTATCTCTCCTTTATTTTGCTCTTCATTTATAGTTTGGATTTTTCAGGTAAGAGAAACCATGTGATATTAAAGCTTCTGTTTCTAATTTAGTTCACTTAAAATTGTGATCTCGAGGTGCCTCCATTTTCCAGCCAATGACTCAAGTGTATTTCTCGGCACAGTTTCTTTTAAAGCAATGACCTGAAGCAATATATATAGAGAGCGACAGAGACAGAGACACAGAGACTTGGTTACTCTGAGAGAAATGGTGTAAATGTCCTTTATACTAGTGACTATCCGTAACTGGCATTTACAATTTGAGGAGGAGTCACACACTCTCATTAGCTCTTGCCTTCCCTCCTGCCTCAGGAACTCACGTCTGTTTAGGAGAAGTGAACAGCATGGAGGAGTGACAGAGCCCAGCCCACTGCGGAACAAATGACCCAAACTTCCAGGAGGGAAAATCGAAGTTCTTCATAACATTCAGTTTTTAAAATTCTCAGTGATTTTTAAACTGTTGCAATCTAATTTGAATTCATATTTGGTCTCATATTAGTCACTGATTACAACTTTTAAAAATTAGATCTATAATCTGAATGTGAGGATAGCAAAGTCTTTACACACATCTTTAATAATATTTGACCTTAATATGCAAGAAAGTCCTGTTCCAAGTGCTTTACACATTAACTGGTTTAGTCTGTATGTATCATAAGTAAAGATGTAATTTCATCTCTAGCTTAAAGATTAGAGATAGAGGCATTAAGACATTAAATATTCTATCTAACTCCATACTTCTAGTACATCACAGAGCTGGTCTCTGGTCTTCACACTTCCATTGTTTTGCTTACACAACCTACATAATCTACTATTTCCCTTTTAAAAAGAAACTGATTTTGTAAGGGAACCAGTCATCCAGCTATCAAGTAGCCTCAAACTCCATTGGAGAAAAAAGGGGGGGCACAAAATATACATAGTGACCATTACATCCCCAAACACTGCTGTTATCTCATCCCAAAATGCCATTTTCACAAGAGCTTTTGAAATAAACCAGTTGCATTTGTATGTGTAGCTAGGTCATTCATATTAGAAATGATAACTAAAACCTGGTAATTTTTGCTAAAGGAAAGAAGAAGAAACAGGACTATTTTATATATGTCTCTGTATATGAATATCGACAAAGATAAGGATGTAAGAGTTAGCAGTCAGCTCTAAAAGGAAAAATATGTCACCAAACCCCAAAGGTTGTGGTGTAATTTAATATTTTAAGTAAAAAATTAGGGGGATGAATCATTCCAGCTGGTGTTACATTTCCTAGATACTCACGGAATAAAATTGAAAAGCGACTCCCTGAGGTCCATGCGGGCACCACCTGCGGGGACGTGGTAATATATTTGGACTCAGCTGCCGAGAATAGACTCAGTTCTGAGTCACCTCAGCTCTTAGGGGAAGGAAAGCGATCAGTTCTGGAGCCTGTGACTTCGCCTCCCTTCCGTCCTTAAGTCTGCAAGAAATTACCCATTTCCAAGGAGTCCATTCTGCACAGTTTTACTTTAGAATAACCATACTGACCAGAGATGAAAACCAGAGTGTGTGAGGTCGTGTGGGTAGAGGACTCCCTGACCGAGGTGATCTTGGGGGACAGGCCCATGCATGAGTCCATGTGGTTTTATGAGCTTTCAATCTTCCTTTCTTTAATTACTTCCAACCTGCGTGAACCCTGGAAACCTTTCAGGGAACTTTTGAAATCTCGGGGGACCAGGCTGCACCCAAGAACAATCACATCAAGGTACCTGAGAGTGAAGGCCGTGAATCAGCATGATTTAAAGCTGTTAGGTTTGAAAACTTTTGCCGGGTGTCTCAAACCTCGGGATGCATCATCAGCCAACAGGGGCCCAGAGGATGCTGCTGCCCCTGATTGCAGGGCAGGCCAGAATTAGACCTTGCTGGAGGACGCAGAGCTCCCAGAAGAGGTCACCACGCTGAACTGGACATAGCCTTCCTGGCTCTTTACCTAGGAGCTTCGGGAGTCCTCCAAGCTAGGGCTGTGCACAGAGCCTGCGGGGCAGAGGCAAAGCCAGCCTCTGTCACTACCCTCCCTCGCGTCCCCTGGCTGGACCCACCGTCCGTGGGTGCTCTCCGCACAGCATTGCTGCCGCAGCCCCGGCCACTTAACTCAGGCCTCGGAGGCCTGGCCCCGGCCTTGGCCCTCTGGGGGACGATGGGGTGGGGAGTTGGAGCTTCCGGAGTTTTGCTGTAAGAAGCTCTCCTTTATCCTGCTTTCGTGACAGCTCCCTCCCCTCCTCCCAGCCGCCTCCCATCATGGCAAAAGGGATTAAATCCATCAGAGTAAATGACGTATGATCCGCTTTCTTCCTCTGATTCTTTGCTCTCCGGCGCTTTAAAAGTATTTTCTATTTCCTAGACAAATAATGGGAAAACTTTCACGGTAGTCTGATGTCTGTCTTTATGAAAATATTACTATTTAAATAATGAGGAAACTTTTTAAGGTTTACCTTAGACTGGGGCCGTGTCTCAGGGTACAGCACCCCCCAGCATGTACAAGGACCCTAACACCATCAAATACATACTTACACAAATAATTCATAAATAAATAGTTTACTTCTGGGCTTCTCTCACAAACTATTCCTGTAGTCACAGTGTGCTTCTGACTTCTTTGGTAGATGTCTATTTCTTTGCCATTTTTAAATCTTTTATATTTTCAATCATTCTATACTATGGCTCAAGTTCCATGGAGAATAAATTGAGAATGAATTTAAAACTAATTTCAATTAGATACATTTTAAATAGAAAGACATAAACTGTGTTTCCATGGGGAAGTGTCGTAGAGGAATCAGGAAACCCGGGCAGAGCATCGACACGCAGTGCCCGGTGCCCGCAGCCCCGTCTCCCCTGGCCTCTCTGAGCCCTCAGCTTGAGGTAGATGGAGGAACAACAGTGTTATTCATTCTGTTTTGCTTTCTTTTGTTTTCTTTCAATGATAGATAGAAATGAAGAAATTGATTATTATTTTCAGCCTTTGGCAGAAACAAAGTGCTTTAACAAAGCTAAAATACAGTTTTAATGACTACATAAAACTTTTCAGGGTTTTGACTGCTCATTATATTATTTACAGTAAAACCCAAGGTAAGTAGATAAGGAATTATTATTTCTCATCACAGCACAACAGCAAACATCTAAGCTTTTCATAATATTTAAGCTGTTACCACCAATAAAGTTCAAGAAGAGATTTGTAATGATGATTTTATTTATGAGGAAGCTAAGAATTCCATTAGGAATTGTGATTAAATCACACAGTGAACTAGAAAGTTGAGGGAAAAAAATTTGTAGGAGTTAAAATGTATTTTTTAAATAGCTCTTATGAGCTAAAATGACTTTTTTTAAAAAAGCATACATTTTAAAGAGATATGCTTATGTGTGTATGCACATACTTTTTAAACTGATAATCATGCAACCATGTCCTTTTTTACTAGTAAGAAGTGCCTTCATTTCTCAGCTGTACACCGAATTCTACTTTTTATATTTCAAGGACTTTTTCAAATATAAACATATAACAAGTGCAGTTAAAGCTATGAACGCCGTGAAGTGTTTCCTTTTATTTGGACAGATTCCAGAAGAACAAGGAAATAAAGGAGCACACTAAATACAGCATTCCTCAGTGAAAGATTTTGCAATTCCTAATATAATTTTACTTCCACATTCCCCATGTTAATTTATCAGTAAGCATTTTCAAATCTATCACTAAAAATCAGTTCACTGCATTTGTGTGAAGTGAATATTTCTGGAATCTTCCAGCTAATCTACTTGACTGCGTTCTTCTGAATCATTTCTTGCAGTGACCTTTCTGAGATGTTATTTTCTTTCTCTAAAAACACTCGTGTCCCTGCCTGGCAAGAGCAAGATCTTGAGTTTGATTCCCAGTAAACACACACAAGCACCCCCACACACAAACAAAAAACAAACAGAATCACTTGTTGCACTTAGTATGAAATTCTACAAGACCCAGACAGATCTTTTTTCTCCTCATCCTCATAGTTTTATTCCAAGCCAGAGAAGGCCTAGCACTCTGTCCTTTTTCAGTTTTTAATCTCTTTTCTGACTCAAGACTTGTGCCAGGCGTACCCCACCTTCCAGGGTTCTCTCCAAGGGCTTCCTCTTGTTTCAATCTCCACTCTCTTTTGGCTTTTCTGCACCATTCCATCTCGAGCTTGCTCCTTTCTATTCTATCAACCACTATAGATTTTTCATACAGTATTTCCCAAGGAGTAAACACATTTCCATTATTTGATCTTATCACAAATTTTGATCATATTTATTTACTTGTTACTTGTGTCTTGCATTAGGTTTCATAAACTCTGTGAGGCAGAGAGTGTACTCATCCAGTTGATTAATTGATCCATGGTAACTAGTATACTGTAAGGCCCAAAGGAACCACCCATATACATATGTCTAATGAATCATAAATCTGAAAACAGATTAATGGCATTTACACATTGCCCTGCTGTGATTTGGAACTGGAATGTCCACTAGAGGACATGTGCTAGGTGCGTGGTGACCAGACAATGGACTTTTGGAAGGTGATGGGTCATGCAGATTCTAACTCTATCAAGTGAATTAACTTAAGGACAAATTCACTGGCTGAATGGGATTAATTAAGAGACAGGGACTACCTGGCAAAACCAGGTCACTGGGGGTAGAGCTTTGAGGAGTGAATCTTCTCTCCAGCTCCCTCTTCTCTTGCTCCCACCTTCTCTGCTTTCTGGCTGTCGTGAGGTAAGCAGCTGTTCCTTACCATTCCCTTCTTCCATATGCACAGACTCATCACAGGCCAGAAACAATGGTGCTCGCTTGACATGGACTACAACCTCCTAAACTGTAAGCCGGAATAAACTTTTCCTCCTGTAACCTGGGTGTAACAGATATTTCGTCCCAGCCATGGAAGGCAAAAATAGCTCCATTTTTTCTCATATCATGTAAGTCTTCAATTTGCATCCATCTTAGTAGTTATTTGTATCCTCTAAGAACAACATTTTAATGACCAAAGTCTAGTTACTTATTACCATTCAAAAATTGCAAAACTACTGCTCAGATTGATATTAAGAGAAATAAATAATCTTTTACAACTGATAGTTAAATCAAGTGGGTCACAAAAAAAATTCTAGCTGCCATGATGCAATGCTTGCATTCTTTTGAAAGACTGTCTAGGCCATCTCTACTACACTATCCTTATGTCACTATGAAAAGGCAGGCTCACCATCTCCACTTCTCAGTTTAATTTATAATGCTAACTCTTCAGCTGAATTACTTAATATCCTGTGTCCTGAGGAAACTGACAGCACCAAATGAAAAATGGTGAGTTGCTATTATACACATAACTCTAGCTGTGCAAGAATATCATGACATGGTTTCTGTGACATTTCTAAGAACGGCAACAGAAAATGTCTCAAGGTCTCTCGGGGGTCATTTCCATGAAGAGTTTGCGCTTTAATGTTGCAATCTTGGAAAGTGTGTTGAATCATCTATTAAAGACCTGGTAAGCCGATTCCAGATGACTTCTGCTCTAGGCACAGAGCAAAAGATGCTCTTCGTTTCCTTTTCTTACTTAAATTTTTTCCAGTTAGGTTGCACCGTCTCTCCTCTTGCATGAAAAGTGCTGCTGGTATTAGCACAAATAACCTCTCCACTGCTAAGTGCAGTTGCCAGTTCTCACTGCTCAACCTGCTGATGCTTCAGGGAGATTGGAAACTGTTAACTCATCCTTTTTATGGGAAACAAGTTCTTGACTTGGTTTCCAGGACTCATGTCCTGATTTCCCAGTTGCTGGCTCTGTTTCAGTGCCTTGCGTTGACACTCTTCTGCGCTTCCCACTTCCAACCTGTAACGGTGAGGTTTTCCTCACCTTATTTTCTTGCATCCCTTTTATCCCTTATTGGCAGTTGTCCTCTTTGTAATGCACCTCAATCAAAAACCCTCAAATACCACCTTTATGCAATGACTCCCAAGTCTGTTGGGGGTGGCAGAAAAAGTACCACAGTTTGGGTGGCTCAGACCAGAAATTTGTTTTTGCACACTCTGAGAGTTGAACGTGTGAGATCAGTGTCATCGGGGCTGGTTTATCTAGAGACACCCTTGGCTTGCAGCCTTTCACACAGTCTTCTTCCTGTGTGTTTCTGCTACCATAGTGACCTCACTAGAAACTCTACTTTCAAATTTGCTCACAATTCAAGGTGCTGTGGGTCAGTTTCAGTGTGTAAATGTTGAGAGGATGTGGTTTGTCCCGTAACAATGTCTAAGAGTGAATTGCTGACTTTCTCCCATAAACTTGTGTC
Organism: Hydrochoerus hydrochaeris; assembly: GCA_004027455.1. NCBI lineage: Eukaryota > Metazoa > Chordata > Mammalia > Rodentia > Hydrochaeridae > Hydrochoerus > Hydrochoerus hydrochaeris. The sequence goes on from PVLA01012103.1 coordinate 7,575, forward strand.
ATGCCAATCTTCTCCGGCTGGAAAAATGGCCCTCTCACCCTCTAGGTCACCGTGCTCATAGTTTTGCCATCATCCCTGACACTTCTCTCTTATCCTCTTACCCACAAATAACATTAAATCTGTGAACACGATTGGCTCATTTGCAAACTACAGCCACGATCTGATCTTTCCTTCCCTATCACCATTGCTCTCCCATTGTTCAAGCTCTCATTAGCTCTCACCCTGATTATGTCAGTAGCTTCCCATCTGGACAGCTCTCCTAAATTGCTTCTCTATCCTCCACTTCTGATTCAACAGCTTTTCCAAGGCCTTTTACCTGAAGTCAGGGCATGGCACCTTTTTTTCTCCAAATATTCTGAAGCTTTGCTGTTTGTTTGGGCTAACACTGAACCCTAAAAGTGACCCACAAGGCCTTCCACGGTGTGCTCCTTTTACCTGTCCCCTCATCTCCAATGGCAGCCTTTGTCCCACAGCTTCAGCCACACCAGACTCCAAGTTGCAGACGTTAGAAGTCCAGGAGCTCTTCTGCCTCCACACAGTCTCCATCGATGAAGCTTGCTAGAGTGCATGAAGCTGAATTTATTAAATATGCCCAACACAGAAGAGAACTGCTTTGTCAGAGCGTCAAAGTGTCTCAAAATTGGCAAGTCAGGATGAGAAAGCTGAAGTTAGTCACATGGAGTGGTTATGGGGAACAAGTCAGTAACCAAAGTCAGGGCGGAAATTGGTGAGAATTTGCAAACTGGAAAAGTTGCTGAACTAGTCGGTGGATCTTGAAATCTTGCTAATTCAACTCGTCTTTGAATTTTATGTTGCAACGTGCAGGTCTGAACTGGTGGATGTTCAAGCCGTTGGAGCTTTGTTTTGTATGTCGATATCGCTTCATTCTCTGCGCTGTGAGTCAGTCCTGGCTCATCAACTGTGGCTTCTCCTTCACTGCTGGGCCTTTGTGTCAACCTTTTCTTCCTCCTGAGAACTTCACCCATGTATTCTCAGGATACACTCCCTCGTTTCCTTTAGGCTTTGCACGCATGTCACCTTCTCAGTGAACACTGTATTGTCCCTCCGGGAAAAGTAAACTCCCTGCTATCCTCACCCCAATTCCTTTAACTTGGCGCTGCTTTGCCATAGCACGTCTCACATTCTGTTTCTAACTATTTCATGTTCTTGCTGTGTTTCTTATCTACTTACTGCACTGCATTATGATGATGCAAACTCAATGAAAGACCTGGAATATTTTCTTTGTTCACGTGTATCTTGACAATTAAATGATGCCTGAAATAATAAATATGTGCTAATGATATGCTTGAATGAATAGTATCTATTCAATGTTCTTCAAAAGGCTGACGATAGAATTCCTTTAGAGTGATCAGCTACAGAGGGACAGATTCGAACTCCCTAACATCATTAAGAGATTAGTACTGTTAATCAAGATCACTAATTATCAAATAGAATAAGGCATTAACACATTATTACCTAGCGGATACTGCACACTTAACTATTAACTTCACATATGTTACCAGATCTGAAAATCTAGAAAAGTAAAATCTAGCATTTAGTGACAGAAATTAGACCACCACTAGCCTGCAGCTAGGGTTGGTGGTAGGTGAAGACTTAAGAGCCACGGGGGGACTTTTTAGTGTGATGGTAATGTTTTGTCTTCATTGTGATAACTACAAAGAAAAATGCATTCATCGAGCCTCATAAATTTCTATAGTTAAAACAAGCACACTACTGTATAAAATTATTCTTCCATGTAGTTGATTTAAAAACAAAGCAAAAACTGAATGAAATCTTTTATATTTAGCTCATTGCTATTTTTTCTATACAGAATATATATGTGTGTATATATGTATTCATGTATATATGTATACATGTATGTGCTGGGTGGTATCTACTTTTGCACAGTCTCAGAAATAAAGTTGTACTGAGACTCTGGAGACTGTAACTTGATCAGTTTACATGTTTCCCAAGTCTCTTCAGCAATATGTTAACTACCCATTCAATGAAATTGACTTGTGAGTTTAGATGTCTTATTTTCTAAATATATTATACTGACTAGGTCTGCAATTTCCTAGAAAACTTGTTGCTTCTGCATAGATCTTAGTTCTAGCAATCAAATAATGTGGATAATACCGAGGTAATAAACGCTGATAATATTTTATGGCTTCAGCCCCCGCCAGCCATTTTTAATACCAAACTCTCATTTGCTGTAGCTATGTCGGCATCTCATTCTACCATTCCTCAGTCTGGTCTCTGATTCTATTTTCTCCACAGCATCCACAGTGCTACTTTGGATGCAACTGCCTTGTAGAACAGTTCTTGCTATGACTCACTGTGGTCACTTCGTTTAACGTGGCACAGTGATTGTTGGGTATGTGTCTTAGTCTGTCCAGTCGGACACATGCCAGATGGCAAAACTCAGTAGCATTTACAACCCAAAGCTGGCAAGGAGAGTGACTTCCAGGGGTCCCTGTGGGTGTGGTAGCTGTAAAAGTCTGTCTTAATGTGATGGCCGATAGCTGCAGAGAGGCTGGCTGTGACCGAGCCAGGAGCAATAGTGACAATAGCTAAAGCCTCAATGTCCCACAAATCAGGCCATAGCCAACAGGTGTAGTGGAGCCATCTGTGTTGAGTGCTTCTGTTCTTTTTATTTCTAAAAAAAAAAAAACTAACTTTAAATTTATAAATAAAGATCATGTATATTTATCACCTATAATATGATATTTGGACATGCATATGCGTTGTGAATAGCTAAATTAAACTACCATGAATTACCTCACACATATCATACTCTGTAGTGAGAACACTTAAAACCTACTGTGTTTCAGTTTTATCAGTGTAATCATGTGACATCTGTCTTCCTGTGCATGACTTGGTCCGTATATTTAACATAAGGTCTTCCAAGTTCACCCACATTATCATACAAGATATTGTTCTTTTAATGTCAATGGATTTTGTGAAATGGGAAGAAATCATTCAAAAAGAAAGAAGCGCTATGGTGGGAGAAGGGGAAAGGATGGCAAGAAAAAGAAAAAATAATTAAAAATAGATACAATGGAAACAAAGACTTGTAAACAGGGAAGAGGAGATGGCTTAAAGGGAGAAGAGACTGGGAAAAAGAAGAGGCATCATGTAATGGTACAGATTCCCTTTGATAAATATGGTCATTCCATAGGTCTAAAATGTACCAATAAACCTAACAAAAAGATACATCAATAAGTGAAGCTGTATTATATACATGTTCCAACTTCCCCATGATAAATGTAATCACTATTAACAATAAAAATAAAAATTGAGTGAAGAAAAAAATAGTTTGAATAATTTTCCAGGATATATATATATGATTCACCTATGATGCTAGTGACATCTCATATTTGGACTATTAAGCATAATGCTTCCGTGAGCATGCAGTATAGATATTTCTTCAACACAGGGATTTTATTTCTACTGAATACATACCCAGTAATGGAATTCCTGGATGATGTGGTTTTTCTATTTCTAAATCTTTGTTTTCTAAAATTATTATACTAACTCATATTTCCAGGAACAGTATGCAGGTATTCCCTTTTTTGATAGCTTTACAATAACGTGATCTTTCACTTCATTATCTAACTTGTTGACAGTCCTCACACTCTGAGACAGGAGGAGATATTTCCTTGTTGCTCTTACTTGCGTTTCCTGGTGATTAGTGAGCACCACAAATGGTAGAATCAAATGCCGATCATATGCTTTTCACAGACCTGTCAGCCATTTGTATGGCTTCTCTAAAGAAATATCTACTGCCCTTTATTTAATTGGATTATTCTTTTGCTGTTTTGTTTCATGAGCTACTTATATATCTTTGAAAATTAAACCTTCATGAGATGCTGATTTGCAAAGTTTTCTCTCCCATTCCATGGGCTGTTCCTCTTCTCTCCCATTCCATGGGCTGTTCCTCTTCAGGATGTAGCCTGATCGCATGCTGTACACTGAGTGCTCCCCCTTCCTCAGCAGTCTCCCCCGAGGTGGCTGGAAGGAAAAATCCTGGCGGATGAGGAATAAAGATGGCCACAGGCCAGGATTAAAATTGGAGCAGCACAACTTATTAGCTTGGCAATTTGTGGTGAGACACTCCTTCTTTTCAATCTACATTTTTTTCCATAAATAAAATGATGATCATAGCACCTACTATGTATGATTAACGTTAGGATAAAGATAATACATTAAATTGGTTATAATATTTCTTATTTTAGCAATGGTAAAAACTTTTTTAGTGACCATGGATGGAATAAAAAATATATATCTTTGTTCCTCTGAACATCCTTAAGGAATGCCCAGTTCTGGATGAGTTTTTGGTGTAGGGAAATATTATTTTGGTTGCCCACCATTTTTTATTTCTAATCATATCTGATGTTGTTTTATTCATCCAATCCAGTTTTTTAATGCCTTTTCCCAGTCTTTCCATTGCTGCACGTTACAGACTATTTTGTTTTTTACAATTTTTAGTTTTCAAATTTAAATTAAACTTACTTTACCTAATCCATATTAACATATAAATTGAGTGTATTAATGAGGTACCTCATCAGATAAGCTTTCCTCTTAAAAGTTAAGCAGAAAATTAAATACCAATGGCAACCTACTTCTTAATTTTTCCCAAAGCTAAATATTCAAATACATTTCAATGCACAATTCTTCAAAAGCCCTTGGAATGTTATTCAAATGCCCATCGGTTCTGGCACATAGAGATCTGGATAAGAAGTCCCTAGAATAATCCTAGCAGATTTTTTCTCTTTACATGAGGCTATTCTTACCAGCAAATTCAAAATGATTTCAGATGGCTGACCTTAAATTATTTTAGCCGTTCTGCAAAATGCTCCTCAGTAGTTGTGCTGGTAGGATACTTTTTTAGTTTCTTTTGCATTATTGGGACTGAATAGCCAACACTTTCAACTTAAAGAAGGAGATTTCTTTTGACTCACAGGTTTAGAGGGTTCAGTTCATGGATGGCTAGTTCCAAGGTGAGTAGAACATGGAAGGTTCTTGTGGATGGAAGCTGCTCACCTCACGGTGGCCAGGAAACAGAGAGAGAAGAGAAGAGTCAAGAAGGGAGATGTACCCTCCAAGGTGGGATCTGGGAAGACCCAACCTCAGGTACTGAGTGCATGAGTACATGAATTCACTGATGAATCCAATGCCCATGGGGCAAATCACCTTTCAATGGCACTGGCCTTGTTCTTAGAGCTTGAGAGGGCATCTGAGTGCTTGAGTGCTTGGGGCACATTCTAAGTCACTTCAAACAGCTCTGCCTCTGAGTACTTGAGACTTTGGAGGATGTTCTAGTAGATACCCAATAGCAGATAAAGAGATAACTCAGTTAACCCTCATAGGTTTAAACAGGAAATGATCTGTCACTCATTCTAGAAAGTCTGCAGAGTTTCGTGGAGTACTAGAAAGTCCAGCATGAGGAATGCACAGAGAGAGCTGCAGCTAGGAGCAATGTCCAGCCACAAGCAGGGACTCAGCTGCTGCTCAGCTGTGGCTCAGCACCATGCACAAGCCTGGGCACCTCAGGGCCACAGCCACACCAGCAGCTGGACAGAGCCTGCACCAGCCCTGCCGAGCCTCAGAAGCAACTCACCTTGCCACTGTCGGACTCTGGGCACTCAAGTGTCCAAGAAGCTGGGACACAAGAAGGGGAGAGGCAGAGTCCAGCTTCCTAGCTGCTGGTGATCCGAAGGTGCCGGAGAAGGTGATCAGGTCAGTACTCTGTACGTCATATTCAAAAATTCATTTTTAAGAGAAGCACACAAAGTATTCCTTGTAATTTTTTCGAATTTGGAGGCACCTCATTGCCCAAGAATATCTGCACAGGACTGTCACAAAGTGGAAACTCACCCGCAGGGTAATTCAGAAGTTCCTCCAATTAGGTAAAGATGTAAGTTCCACCTTCAATAAATCATAGAAAAACCAGTGTCCTATGCATAGCATTTTGATTCTACCACAGTGAAAAAAGCAAAACAAAACAAAACAGAAAAAACAAATGGAGATAAATGCAGGGTGAAAATACCATGTGGAAGCTACTTGTTAAGAGCGTGGAAAAGGTGAGGCTGGAGCCTTCCGTGCTCTTCTCATTCCTTCCTCCACCTGAGGCTCAGCGCACTTGCAGGGCTCCTACACCCCCGTGTGCGCCCACCGTGCACCACGCAGGCCACGGAAGCCTTGCACGGGTAGATGGTTCCCAAGCGCAGGCCTGGGGTAAGTGTTGCTTAATCAATAGACACCGGAAATCCGGATTAACAGCACAGAGCCTGCAGGACGTCAGTGGAAGCACAACTCACTTGCTGACTGCTCTTATTTTTTATTTATTTATTTATTTATTTATTTATTTATTTATTTATTTATTTTTTGGTACTGAAGATCGAATTGACGACTGCATGCTCGCAATGCAGGCGCTTGTGCCGCCGAGGTAAATCCCCAGCCCACTGCTCTATTTTGCATAAAGGGAAGACTACAAGATCAACACCTGGGGAAAAGTCTTTCAAATCCTAATCATTTTAAATGTTTAAACTCTGTGACCTGTAGAAAACTTTTATGAAAGAATTATTTCTTCAGACAAGTTATCAGGTATTTAACTACCTCTCCCCAAATGATACAAGCTCTCATAAAAGCAAAGAGCAAACACAACTCAGGAAATCACATGTATTGACATTCTTGATGAAAAAATCTATATGTACCTTAAGGACTTGTGATCCTACCTGGTAACAAGAAATAAGGTCTTCCCTCGAACGTAACTCTATAGTGTTATAGCTCAGTTAGTGAAAAAATTATTAAAGCAAAATAATTTTATAAGAAATACCTGAGAGTAAGGCTTGTGTTGCATAGTTGTTAAGCTCTGTATGCAGAAACACTATAAGTGTACGTTGAGGAACACTGAGGCTCAAAGTGTTTCATATTTCTGCATTAAACTGTCAATGGCTGAGAGGTGGGGTTCACATGAAAGCAGGTTAGAAGTTTCTTGCTGTAAAAATGTAAGATTGTGTGATCTGCATGCCTATTTTTTTGAGAAACCACCGGTCTATGACAGGTGCCAGCTGAGTACCGTCCGAATAAGGATGTCTGCCAGGACACCCTTTGAAATGTTCTTACAGCTGCAAGTTCACAAAGCATCTAGGACATGGTGGCTCCAGTGTAATTTCCATGTCATCAAATGACCTGTGTCTCCCCACACACCTCATAAACTGCCCTTAGCCTCCAAACCCCAGTTCAGGAGCCCAGATCCCCCCCAAAACTCCTCTGGACCCCATTCCCAGTAGTAAGTTGTCCTTAAAACACTCTTATTTTTTGTCTTTAGCTCCACCTCAACTTTTATGGGGACAGAGAAAGTCATAATTTTTTTCTCTATTTCAGTAATAAATTTCTGAAATATTATTGTTTTGAACTTAGCAGGTAAATCCATGCCTTGTTTTATAGGATCCTTTATTCTTCATCTCTCGTGCTTTTTCTCTCCCTTCTATTCCTTACCACTTTTATCTTGCAATTTAACATTTTAGTACAGATTACCTTCTTACTTTACAAGCTGTGATTAAATTCTGTGCACTGTTCTAAATCTTGTTTTTGTGATTCGACAATACTTTCTATAAGTTGTGAGTCTTTGTTTTTAATGACTGCATTGTATTCCATGTTGTAGGTGTACCACAACTTATTACTGTATCTCTGATAGTCTTTATTTTACTTCTACTTTGGTTAGTATAAATAATAACAATATTTCAGTGCAATTTCCTACATGCTAAACATTATTCTAGGTGCTGTACATAACATTACATCATTTAAATTTAAATTATAGATTCTCACATGAGAAATTTCTTGATCGAGATATATGCAAGGTCAGGTTATTTTAGCTGATACTTGAGAAGGTTTTTCAGCAATTCACTTTTTTAACTAAAGGTATTGCAGCACACCTTGCTCCCACATTTGCTGAAGAAATCAATGTCCATTTTTAGCTAGATCTATCTCATGCAAGTAAGGTAGACTTTCATAGTTTTGTTAATGTGTACCTCCTTTGCCATTTGTGAATATGAGTGTCCAATGTTTGTGGGTCACTGTGAAAATTCTGTAAAACTGATATCTCTTGCCAAATTTGCCTTTCTTCTTATGAGGTATTAGAGTCACTAGCCCTCTTCCTGTTCTGTGTAAGGTGTTATATTTCAAATGCATATTTTGCCATACAACCTTAAATATGATGCCTTAATACCTTGGCATTTCTAGCCTTCATGTAGCATAAAAAATGCAGTTATCAGCTGGCAGGGTGGTGCACGCATGCATTCCCAGGACTACAGGAGTCTGAGGCTGGAGAACTGCAAGCTTGAACTCAGCCTGGGTAAGTAAACAATTCAGTGAGAAAAAAAATTAAAGCCTGGGATGTGGCTCAGTGCAAAGGTCCTGGACTCAATTCCCCAGTATCACACACATGCATGCACTTACACACACACACACACAGACACACACACAAGCAGTTTTTTATGGCAAGTGTTATGAGTATTCATGTGCCCTTTTGTAGTCTCTAGAATTTTGTTATGAAAGGTGTATTATTTATTTAAATCTTTAATCCATATGAAATTAGTTGCGTGCATGCTATGAGAATGACTTAATTTTCTTTCACATTGAAAACTGGTTTTCCAAGATAAAACTGGTGCACCCATCCCCTTCCTACTGAAGTACTTATGTATTATTCTTACACACTGGACACATCATGGGAGTTCCGTTTCTGTGTTCTCTAGTCAGTTCCAATTCAATATCTACCTATTCATAGACTATGCTACATTGATTTGTTTACAGATGATTATTCTTTCCTCAGGCAGGTTTTCTTAAGAATTATAAGTTAGCGTTACCTACTTTTCCCAAGGAAAACTGTTTTGAATTGCAATTGTAATTTTAAACATGCATGTGTAATAAAAAATAATTTATTTTTGTCATTAAGTCTTCCCATCTAATAATAGGACACACTTTCTATTGATTTATCATGTTCTTCATAGAAAGCTTTTGCCATTGTTATAGAGTTTATTGCAAGCTCTTTGCAAGTACTCTAACTCTTACAAATGAAATACTTTCATTTATTTTCTCTGCCATTTATTACCAGAATAAAGAAAAAAGTTATCAGTTTTTAAAATATTTCTGATATTCAGACAATTTACCTTAGGATTATTGTCATTCTTGTCATTTTCTCTAGAACTCTTGGATAATAATTTTTTGGCTTTCCAAATATATATTGTGTATGTATTAATATGTGTAATATTTATTAATATATGAAAATCTTTAAATAATTGCTAGTATTAATTACATAACAACTAGCTGTTGTAGTGACAGTTTTTCTTAGTTTTTGATTAGTGGTACCTGTATTGCAATTACATTTCTTTATTTTCCCTAGACTTCTTAAAAATTAAAAATAAAAATGAGTTTCAAAAACCTTTTACTTAGAAGCCACTGTGGCCATAATCAGTGGTTTTCTTTTTTATTTTCTGGGTGTTCTGAATTGTAGAGCAGACACCTGAAACTGTGCCATCCTTGCATTTCTGAAACAGAAACTTCACAGGGTTCTGCTATCGCTTTGATATAATATGGACTTTATTTAGAAATTAGTCTATGACTTTCTTTCCTTGTATTATCTTTTAACAAAAAAAAAATCTGGATTTTAAATTTTTGTTAGTTTTTTTCTATTCTTAGAATACATTGCATATTTTTAAATGATCTATGCACCAATTTGATCTTGTTTTTCTAGTGCTTGAATCTTAATATTTTTCTCAGTTATTTCAAGAGTTATTGGTTATTCTTCCAATCCTTCTTGATTAATTTGATTATGAATATCATACACAGAAATTCTTTAATTCTTTTACATTTTCTTTGTTCTTTTGTGGCATAATTTTTTTATTTTGAAAAGAAAAACAATGATAGAGAGCTTGGTTATTAATATATTGAATATTGTTGTCTTCAAAGTGTTTGCACAGATTGCAAGATATAGCTGTGAAAAAATAAACAATATAAGCACCAACTATTCTTCTCAATGAACTAATAGGAATTAGTGGTATAATTATTTTAGTTATTATACATATATATGCATATTCTTTTACCTTCCTTCTTTTCTCTTTTCTCTCATTCCACTTGTTCTTTCCCTTTGAGCAATTTCTTTCTCTTTTATAATACTTATTGTACTTTTTGGATCTTATTTATTCTTTTAGTTTATTACATGAGGGAAACATATGATGTTTCTACATGTGATTCTGATTCATTTCACTTGTGAGTATCTTCTCAAATTGCATCCATTTTCCTATAATAGCCTTGAGATTATCTTTCTTTATAGCTGAGTAGTACCCCTTGTATAAAAATACCACATCTTAAAAAAAAAATACCACATCTTTTTTATCCATTCCTTGACTGATGGATATTTGGGTTATTTCCAAGATTTAGCTACTACAAATTGTGCTACTATAAACATGGGTGCACATATATCACTGTGGTGTGCTGTTTTTAATTCTTCTGGGAAAATACCCAGAAGGGAATAGCTGGGTCGAATGGGACCTCTAATCCTAGTTTTTTGAGGAGTCTTCACACTGATTTGCACAGTGGTTGAACAAGTCTTCTTTTGTGCTATAATTGTATGTGTCTCCTACAATACCCACTGAAGTTCTCCCGTACTCCTTGCTAACTCTCTTTATCTGTCTAATCTCTGCTCTTGGCTTCTCTTTAGAAATTATTTGCTTTTTGTTGGATGTTTCACTCACTTTGGTCCTTATGGCTATCTTTTCTAAGGTTTTAGTTTTATATATTTAGTTTGGGGTTTTTAAATAATGTATTTCTTAAATTCATATTAAATATTTTATTCTTGTCTATCTCCAATCAATAAAACATTCAATGCTGCATAAGGTTGAAAATGCTTGAAGCTATAATAATAATATAAAATCTTATGATAGGAAGGTATGGAGCATCTCAGTTTTGTCTAATTTTTTATTTCTATGTAATTTATAATTTTCCCTTTCATTTCTTCTTGGTTAAAATTTACCTAGAATTTTGTTTCTTGATTTAAAAATAGATAAATAATTTCTTACTTCATAAATTTTACTGTATTACTTTATCAAATTGTCTTTTATCTATAATTTTGAGAGTACTTATTAGAGAATATGACCTAAAATACTCACTTTTTTCTTTCATTTAAAAACATATGTTAACTGGACAAGTCTTAATTGTATTATGTTTGTGAAATACAGTTTACTGTTTTTCTAGCTGTATGAAAGAGATCAACTTTTTGATTTGTGACTAAAATCATGATTGACATTATGATTATATATTCTCTACTTATATGATGAAGGCTTTCTCTAAATAGCTACTGAATCACATGTTTGCCTGGAATTTGGCAGGATATTTTAGCATCTAAATTTGGTTTTTATTTAACTCAGTAAAATTTTTAAAAATTTATTTTTGTTTCACATTGGCCCATTATTATTATCTGAATTTTCTTTATGCACAATATGTGCTATTCTAGAATTTTTTGCTTCTCTGTTATTTCCTTTAGTTATAATCACAAAATGGGCTTCTTAGGTTTCTCTCACATTTTTTTCATTGTACATGAAAATGTTCTTTTTATTTGATCTTCCACATTTTGAATTTTTGATTCAACAGCAATTATATCTTTCTCAATTCATCCACTTGAAAATTGCTTACCTTTTTAAGTGGAAATCTATCAGCTACAGGACCCTTCTCCTTGCAATTGTTTTAGAATTTACATTGTAGTCTGTCTCTTCTAGTATCTGGGTTTGTTTTAGCATCTACAATTCTAGAACACTGTTTTGCCCAGGTCTTTGCCTGTGTGTCTCACTTGTGTTTCTGGGTCATGCTAGATGTTGTTTTTTTTGAGGACCCCTGGGCTTCTGTCTGATTAAGAGCCATAATGGAATGCTTTCCACAGCAGCAGAATGAAAAATGATCATTACCGGAAGCTGGTCCCACAGAGTTCCTGCTGAGATAGCTGGAGGAAGTCCTCTGCTGCCAGCTTTCCACTTTTCTCAGCATTGGGATTCTTTCTTTTAAAAAAGGACCAAAGAGGCCAGGCACTGGATGCTGCCTTCCAGGAGAGGATTCAGAATTCTGAAAGTGGGGAGAATGTTCTCCCGGAATCTGCTGCTGTGTGAGTCTGGAGTGCCTTGTGCTGAAGGTCTCATGCAGCTGGTGAAGTGGGGAAACATACGTCTTGCTAAGGTGACTCCTCTGTGGCCAAATCCTTATTGAAAGAAGGCACTTTGAAGCCTTAGAGGATGCTGGACAGGAAAAGACCTTGCTTAATGTCCTGCCCAAAAATGAGGCCAACAACATTATGGAAAGAGGACTTCTGATGATGTGGTTGGAACATCTAGATGCATTACTAAATGCAGAAACCCTCAGATTGTACAACTATGAAAGGTAACACACTGTCTCCAGAGCCTGCTGCCGCCAGCAGCTACGCACTTGGACACAGGGAAACCACCTTCTGCAGGAGAAATGAAGACAGTAAGTCTGTGATTATTGAGAAAAGTGAAATCATGAGTTTATCTTGTTGTCTACCTGGGGAAAATTAACCAACTCTAGGTCAGAGTGCAAGCAAAACCAGCTTCCCCAGAGCAGAAAGGGAAAGTCCACATGGGGAATGGCAGAGGATTTGACATCTGCAGCCAGCACTTCAGAAAAGAAGAAAGAGCTTAGTCAGACAAGAAGAATAAAAGGTCATGCACAAGTATTTTAAGACCACGGTTGAAGACTGATCTGTGTGGTTCTTACAGGAGCAGACCATCTCAAGCAGCTGAACATTTGAGAAAGAACATGTGGTGGATTTGGGAATTTTGGCACCGCCAGGCTATAGAGATTGTTAAAAGCCCCCATGACTATGCCCTTAGGGAAAACTCTACCTCTGATTCACCATAGCAAACCAAAAGTAAGTTCTGATGAGATCTTTAGCTATTGTGGCTTGGAGATTGAATATTGTGAAATTTGAAGGGCATAGAATGTCATGGTTTTCTACACCTTTATATTAACAAAGCATAAAAATGAATGAAGGTATGTAGAAGTAAAGTTTCTCTATATACTGGAAATATATTAATTTGATTATGAATTATATTTTGGTAAGTTTATTATTTAAAAGTAGAGCCTAACCCTAAGAAAATAAGTTAAAATATAAAATTATTGCGGGAATTAAAATGGTATACTAGAGAATAGTTGCTTAATATAAAAAATGCAGTAAAGAGAAGAATGGAAAAATTTCAGACATTCATACAGTCCTCAGGTATGCACTGGCATTTGGAGTTTTCTGATAAGGATGTACACTTTCAGTATAAAACTTCAACAAGATACCTGCTTTTGCAAGTATGCATAATGCTCATATGTGTATCTATGAGAAGACTGTGCTCAGAGCATTCTGGAATGGCAAGGAAGGAAGGTACCACATTCTATTTGAGAAATTCAGCAGCTTAGTGACACCATGTCTCAAAATAAAAAAAATTAAAAGAGACTGGGAATGTAGCCTAGTGTGAAAGATCTGGGTTCAATCCCCGGAAACAAAACAAACACACAATGAGCAAAGGTTGGTAATGCAGATCGTAGTTATACTGCAGCAGCAAGCAGAAACACTGAAATGACACCTAAGAGTCCAAGACAGACTCTAATCAAGACACTAATCAAGCACATTTCCAACATATCAGGTCCCAAAGATCCAAGGAGGAAGACGTTTATGGAGTTGAAAAAGGAACTACAGAGGCAGATTATTTGGTTGTCTTTGACTGGTTCTTGCAAAATGCACCATAGTAATCAACTGTGTATAATGACCAGCTGTTTCCAAGAGACAGAAATAATAGGAACTTATAACAGGAACTGTTACCTGGGCAACTAACAGACTGACTAGGGAAAACATTTTCTGCTACATTTCTCCCTTCTTTTAGTTTTCCCAGCAAATCTGTACTGGGTATATCACATGTGATCTTCTGAGAAAAGGCACAACTAGAAGCAGTGACTAGAGCTGTTTGTGATCCTAGGATGGGCCCCAGACAAGGTCCCCAAGACCGAGAGTTTTCCCACCAGGAGTCTGTGGTTTCTTTTCCTTATTATGAGGTTTCTCCCTGATGAGGCAGTGAAGGAATTAGTCTGATCTAGGAGAGTGTCACCCCAAACTCACAGCTACCCTCCTGCCTCAGCCTACTAAGTGCTGGGATTGTCGGTGTGCACTGCTGTGCCTGGCTGTCTCACATTTTTTTGAAGGTAGTGAAATACAACAGAATGAGACAGAACAAAGCCAGTCGAGACAGTGCAGTGAATTTGGTACAGAACTTCACAGCAGGATACCGGGATAGCAGTAATAGGTACCATGGTATATCTCGTTATCTTCACAGTAGTTGTCTAGCCAATTAGGGATAGCAAAATCAAACCAAACGCAGAACATTGTAAAACCAATCGAAAGAGAATATTGAATAGAGTCAAGCAATTAATCATAATGAAACAAAACTGAAAACAACACTTGCTTTCAAAGAGAAGATGGAGGAGCCCTGTCCCCATATTTGCTATATTGCGTGCAGTCATCCTGCAGGGAGATGCTCGGACCTCTGTCCCCAGTTGCTGGGGGTGGCGGGGGGTGGGATGTTTGATCCCCAGCCTGCACACCAGTAGGCTCCCAGGAGACACTACGGGGTCTCCTCCTGGCTCACGCCAGAGGAAGGCGCTTACCAAGAGGGCGGCGGGCGAATTGCTTCTTTGTGCAGCTGCCTGGGCTCCACCATGGCTGTGGCTGGATCTCAGGGTCCGCTCTCTGCTTCTCCGGTTGTCTTACTTTTAATGACCTTGAAAATTTTAAGAAACGTTGATCAAGAATATTGCAAAATGTCCTTCTGCTGGAATGTCTGTCCGGGAAAGAAAGAATGATTAATTCCGTGTGACTTAGCTCATGATGTCCTGGTGTCTTCGTAAGAAGAGCCACTTTGGCACTAAAAGAGCTCAGGAATGCACAGGCACTGAGCAAGGGCCACGCAGAGAGCGGTGAGAAGGCCGCTCTACCTGCAGGGTGCAGAGAGGGGGATCCCAAGCAGCCACACCTCCCTCTAGCAGGGCTTTGCACGTCTGGTCCGTAGAACTTTGTGCGTGAATTGTCTGTTGTCCGAGTCACCCAGTGTGAGCCACTTTGCTGTGACAGCCCTAGGAAACAGGTGCAGCTACGAAATGGTATCCTCCAAGAATCGAGTAACATGCAAGAATACAAATGGAGGGAGAATAATACAGCTTCACACTTCTGCATCTGAGATTTACAAGGATTGATATGTGCTGAATTGTAAAAGACTAGAAATTCACTCACTGAGTCATTAGCTTAGAAGTAGAAGTGAAGTTTGGTGAAGTGTGATTTTTAAAAAGCCCATTTTATTGGTAGTCTCTCCCCAAAGACCAGCAACACAGAGAAGGAAATACCAGTGTTTCACAAGGGCTAGGAGGTGTGGGAGATTCTTACCGCAAAGGGTGGGTCGGAGAAGTAAGGCCTACACAAGGTCCTGCTGTGTAGGTGCACGCGTAGCGCTATGGTTACAATGTCCTCTCTCAGACTTGGGTTGAAATTCGCATGGAACACTCCTAAGACCGCATTTTTATGAGGTTACTGGGCCTTGAAGGTTCTGCTTGGGTGAAGGAACGAATGCTGTGTCACAGCAGTAGGTTTGTTATTTCAAGCGTGACTTCCTCAGAAAAGGATGAGTCTGGTCCGCTTCCATCTGTCTTTCATCTTAGATATCAGACCCGGGATTTTGAATTTCCTGGTCTCTACCTTGAGAAACATATTTCTGTTCATTATAAATTAATTTTGGGTATGTTTTTATAGAAACAACAAGTGATCTAAGACACATAAGTGTATTTATACATGCATGAATATATAAATGACAAATGAAGACTATGGGACTCTTAACTTTGTTGTACTAAGGTCATCTAGAAAAATCAATGTAGTCTTAGTAAATTCTCTTTAAAATCATCCAACTTGACCTATAATGTATTGTTCTCATTTTGCCATAGGAACAGTATGTTCTAAAGTTTTAGTTCACACTAGAAACTACTACGGAGACAACGATGTGTAATGTATCAACTTTTGCAACTGTCCCACTAGCCTGAGATTTGTTTATCTTTTTTTCTCCTTAAAATAAAAAGAAGAAATTTAGGTTTCTAGTGAGCTGCCTTTATTATGGCATCCTGTGGAAGTATGCAATTTCTTTCCTAGAATTTACCATTGGGAGACATTATATTCTGAATTATTTATTACTTTTGTCCCTTCCTCTATGAACAAAGACCACATATGCTTTTATACTTCTCTTTATCAACTTATAGAGCATTGATAGTCACAGAGTCAGTGCTGAAGCTTTGCAAGTAGACAAGCTTTTCAAGAGTGCATTCCTTTCACTGTGAAAAGTATGAAGATGTAGTTCTACAAGTTATATTGGTCTAATTCCATTTAAAATTTTTCACTTTATTTAGGACTTAGGTAGGTGTTAATTGTGACATGTAAAACATTACTATCCTACTGCCTACAATCTAATTCTACTTATTTTTCTCCCTCACAAAGCATTTCTAAAACGAAGCCCAACGCTGTGCTGCTTTCATCCTTCACACTAGCATTTGTCAGCTCAGATGTGAGTGGAGAGAAAGAACAAGCTGAAACAGGAGATATCTAAGCTTCACAACCGGAACTCACATCGGATGCCAGGCTCCAACATATTAAGAGTGGCAGCAATTTCATATTTATTGATCCAGTGTTGAATGTGTCATTAAATGACTTATACATGCTCTGAAAATCGATGCTACAAAAAGCATTTGCTTTGGTAGAAGAGCAGAGACTGAGGACTGTCCCTGCTCCCAGTTAGTCAGGAAGCACATTACCACATCCAGACCTTCTGTCTCCTGGACTCGGAGCTTTTGCCTTTAACATCTTGTTGCCGGCACGTGTTTGGATGAAATACATAAGACACCAGGCAGCATCCTGTGGCTTTTATTGTGAGATGAGGGTCTAAATTGTGTAGATACTTTGTTCCAGTTACTCGCCAACTTAAGCAGCAATTTCCTTTTGTTCAGCCTGTAGTTGCAGATCTCACCAATGCTGCTGTTAACATCCCCCCTCTGTGGGTTCCTAGAATGCTCAGCTCCACTCCGAATATCCACCTGCAGTGTAGGTCTGGTGCATAAATTTCTCATCCCTTCCGAGGATAAAACCCGTGCTTCTTCAAGGTCAAGTGTGAAGGATCTTACTGAGGAGTGCCTGTCTTATTAATTTGCTCTGAAATCATCATTCTCATCTCTCTCTCTCTGTTTTTGACACACACTCACATACACATACACCCCACTCACTGCTAGGTGACTCATTCTTTTTCATTCATTGATTCTGATGTTTTTATTGTGCACCTGCTTGGTACCAGGTGGTGACGCAGCTGCTAGACTATACAGTGGCAAGAAACATGATTAGTTTCTTTACTGGTGAAACTCACAGAGTGTTGGACCGTCACTGCATTAGGTGCTCCTAGACCTGTGGCCACAGAAAGTGCCCAGAAACTGGTTGAGACTGAGTGCTGAGAAAGCTTCAAGAAGGAAGGAAAGTTTGAAGTGAGACTCAAAGAGCAAGAACAAGCTGCCCTATGTAGACACGGATAAAAAGCATTTCAAATGTCAATCATAAGAGAAAGAACTCAACTGTTTGAGAGACATCATGAGGCTGGAGAGGCTGGAACATGCTGGGTGGGAAAACAACAGTTGAAGACAGGATTCCAGGGTGGAGGTGATGGAACAAGGAAGGAGGAAGACAGCCATGACAGGGACAGCTGTGTTGACTGCACTGAGGGTCCTCAGAAGGAAACATGCGTGGCCTCATCTCTTTCTGTTTTACAAAGATCATGCTGGCTGCTAACTGGACTGACTCACGTGAAAGCATGAATGACAGAAGAGTGAGTACAAAGGGGAAACAGAGCAATGACAATGGAGGAACAGACCGTTATCAACACAGCTTGCACTAATGACAGAGGACGGATTCAGTGAGACTCAGGTTCTTAAACAAGCGGGCTATTTACAGAATTTTAGAAAAGACTGGGGGACGAGGTAAGCTTGTGGGACAAAAGCAAGGGTTCCCACTGAACTGTAAAGCACTTGGGGTGCCTGTTTACAATCAAAGTGGAGACGGGAAGTAGAAGGTAGGACCCACAATGCAGTATGAGTTCCTGTGCTTGTGAAACTCCCGGCGTGATCAGGGATTCTAGAATTCAGAGGAGCAGTCAAAGCTAGAGAAATAATTCTAGAAGACATCAGCCTTTGAAAGGCAACTGAAGTCTTGAGATCTGATATTGAGCAGAGGGCTCATAAGGCAGAATTTCTTGATTTTTTAATTTATATTTTTTATATAATTCCACTTATTTCAAAGGCTTAGGATGTTAAGCAGTGACAATCCATTTTGTTTCCTCTCGATATCTATTGCCCAACTACTCTACAAAAACATCAATGCATTCATTAATTCTCTTTGCTATTGTCAATTCTGCATGACTTGAATAAATACCTGAAATTAAATGAATTGAAGTGAAACAAAATAGGTCACCAATGGTAGAGAATTTTTGTGAGTCATTTAATGAGAGTATGTTTTACTTTTGTTTTTTAACCTACACTGGAAAAAATAGGATTTATGTTACAAAGACATTACTTCGGCTCAGTTTAGCAGCAAATCTTTTCCTTGTGTTGAATCATTTTCTCAGTTTCATACTAATACATTGTTTTCTAGTAAAAACTTCTTTCTGTTTTAACTTACAAAAGTGCTGTTTTGCCATTTTTAACATAGCTGACGCAGCATGGGCCCTCTTCTTTTTTAATTCTTTTCAAAAGTAGATGCTGAACTAAGGTTTGACTGGAAGCAGTTTATTTGTGAGTTATTTACAAGAAATACAGGGGTGTGAAGGAATGAATCAGGAAACAGGATGAAGACATTAAATGGTAGACAGTTACGTCCACTGCTGCTATGAGCAGTTGGAACTAGGAGGGCTCTGAAACAAATGAAATGGATGGATGGATGGATGGATGGATGGATGGATGCATGGATGCATGACATATGCTATAGATGAATAGATGGGTGAAAGGAAAGAAAGAAAGAAGGAGGGAAGAAGGAAGGAAGGAAGGAAGGAAGGAAGGAAGGAAGGAAGGGAGAAGAAGAAGAAGAAGAAGGAGGAGGAGGAGGAGGAGGAGGAAAGGAAGGAAGGAAGGAAGGAAGGAAGGAAGGAAGGAAGGAAGGAAGGAAGGAAGGAAGGACAGATAGCTTAAAGACAGGGAGCTGGGACCTTTACCTACTTCTTTGTGCAATTAAGCTCCCCATACTTCATGGCTAATAAGTGACAGTAGATGTTATGTGAGCATAAGGTAAAAAAGAGCAAGCAAGAAGACGTTAAATTGCATATTGTCAAGTCCACTTTTATTTCATACTAGGTGAAGAATATACATAAGACTGAGCACATTTTCTATCCTGATCTTGTGCAGGTGGTGACAGCAATCTCTCTTAATAATAAAAATTGGAAGAGGAAACCCACTAAAAGTTTCTGTTATGGCTTTTTATTTTTGCAGAGAGCTTCAGTCTGTCCTTGATTTGAAGATATTGTCTTTTAGAGAGAAACAATGATATGTTTCTATAAATCACGTTTTAACCCCTTCTAAACAAATAATGATGAGATGAGAAATAGAGAACTTTGGAGAGAGAGAATATTTGTTAAAAACTGTAATCAAAGCTTTGAATTTAAAATAAAGAGCAAGGTAAAAGATTTATCACACCATTTCTTAATTTCTACATAGAGATTTTAAAAGAATTAATAATGGAGAAAAATGTTAAAAAATAAGGAAGGAAAAGTTATCAAAGCATATTACATGCATTTACAAATATGCCCAGCAAAACCCACAGTTCTGTATAATTGATATGCACTAATAATAATCATATTAAAGTAGGACTTCGAAATTTGGGGAACTTATACATCGATTCCCTAATCTCCAATGATAGTTGAAGCTGAAACCTTTAGACAGTAACCAATTTAGATTAATAATCTCATGGCAGGATTAATGCCTTTAAAGAAGAAGAAGAGGGTGAGAAGGAAGAGAAGAAAGAAGGCTGAGTAAACTTGTGGATTAATCACTAGTTCTTCCAGAGTACGGGACTGGCAAATTCTTTTTGCACTGGTGCCTATGAAAAAATTTTGGCCTTTGCTCCCTTAATTTTTACGTGTGTCCTATGGTTTAAATGTCTCAGATTCTTACAACTCCTTGCTGTGTCAGGGCTTGTGCTGTCAGATTCCATGTGCGTTGTTCTCATTCTCTGATTTCCTCTCACGGCACGATTGTGTTTGCTATTACGGACAACACTGAGCATTATCTTCCAACACTCCTGGGCTGAATTACTCTGAGATTTTAGGTTTTTAATGTCTTTAATGTCTTTATTCCTTACACTTTCTCTGGTCCAGTGATGTCATTTGCATGGTCCTTTTTTCCACACATTTTACTTTTATTTTAACATATTGGCCAGTTCAACTACTCTGACTCACATTCAGTGACCTCATTCAATGCCCATGTGCCTTACTTGGAGCTCACTTTATTCTTTCTGTTTCAACTGGTTCCTGTGATAGCAATTTCATTACAACCACTGTCCTCACAAAGCTACTAACTTCCTTTCCATCATAATCGCTACTGGTCCTGCTCCGTTTATAACTGAAGATGCCGTTATGTCCAAGGCATATCTGCTGTATTGTTTGCCCTTTGGCAGCAGACACACATTCTAACAAGTTCACCCAAGAGTAAGTAATGTCCTTGTGTTGATAAAGTCTTTTGTTTTTTTCTCTCTTCAGATATATTTTGGGACCAGAGAACAGCACTGAACCTTTGCACATGCATGTAAACGCTGGACCACTGTGGAGAGGGGAGGAAAATGAACAAAACTCGTTTTCTTCCTCTGATCTCCACCGTCGCTTTTCACTGGGTACACTTTAGGTACTTCATTAGAATCGGACTGTTGATGTCTTGCCCAGATGTAAATGTTTGGAAGAATAATCTAAATATAAGAAAAAAGTGTTTCTTGTGCCCCTAGTTATATATTTTATTTTTGCAAGTGAGAGGTTTGAAATTGTCTTGCCCTATAAATCATCGCCTCAGAGACTTGAGTAAATTAGAGCTGTAAGAAACAGCTCTGCTTGAAGGGACTTCTGTGACCCATCAGTCCACTTCCTAGGGGGTAAGAAAATAATTAATGCATAAATCAAGTTTTCAGTACACGTCATAGTAAAATAAAGGTTATGCATTGAAATGAAGCTGACGGACATCCATATCTGCATATCTGAAGCAGCTGACATCCAATATACATATGCAGGCAAAACTAAAATTTCCACTGAAAACTTGCAAACTTTAGGTTGAGAAGCATACTTTTTTACTTCTTTTACCTGAGGCTAAAAAAAGTCCAGCAGCATCTACATGTCAAAAACCTGTTTAGTAAAGTACAAATATAGAGGATTATGCAGTCTGATCACATGCTGGATTTTTACTACTATTAATGAATTTTCTTGGCATAAAGGTAAGACAACTATAGAGTAGAAGAAAAAAACCTAGGATTTGACCACTTACACTGACATTAAAAATAACTTGTGCATATATATATATATACACACATGCACACATATGGCAAATACCAGTTAGTTGCTCAATTATTAAGATAATTTCTCAGAAATTACATAAGATAGAGCACTAAGTTTTAGGTCCAAACTGTCATTTATATTGCTCATCTTCCCTCTCGAGATCCTTGCCCCAGTCTTACCAAACTTGATCATTTTTTGTAATCAACTAAAATTCTCATGCTCTTACACAAGGTATACATGTATTGAAACATGAAACGGAATCCCATCAATGTGGGGCTACATGCAAATTTAAAAAGTAATGAACAGATACCCTAGAGCAACTCTACAAACCCCATTCTATAATCATTTAACTGAACATTATGCAATAGTATCATGTAATGATTCACTCTTATGCATTCATCTTACAAATCTGCCTACTTGAACTAATAGTGCCAATTCGAGTTTGTTTTGCTAAATAAAACAACAGCCTTCACAAAGAAAGTGCTTAATAGGCACTTTGTGAGTAAATGAAACAAAATGGAAAATAATTACATTAGCACAAATTAGTTCAATGCCCTGAAAAATAACAACACTCTTTCCAATTGAAATTCATTACCAGAGTTGAGTGAGATGGTTTAGATTTCCTTCTGTAATGAGGCACTAGAAGAATCTTGAGAATAAGAGTGGAATTCATTTGTTGTAAAGTCCAGAAGATTTTTGGTCACCCCAAGCTGAGTTTTGGTCCTAGCTTTCTCATTTGCTGGGTTATGATGGAGAGCAGATTTCTTATGGAAATTGCCTTTTAAGCCTCAGGATAATATATACATGGTGTCACGATACCATGGTTGTTCTGAGGTGTAAATGACATGATGTTTTTTAAACACAGGCCCACGTCAAGCACGAGGCATCTTCTCAACAGTGCTGGTTACTCTTCTTCTTGCCATGAGCTGTGATGGTGCTGTTATTCACACTTTAGGTCTGGAATCTATTATCTGTCATGGAAGCTAAGCTTATGGGACAAAAATAATCAACATTTGATGATTTAAACAGGGAGCAGTTACTGTCATTTACCAGTGTGAAAATAGGTAAATGCCATGGTCTGAAAGAGGATGAGAGAACTCTGCTCGCTAAGAACACAGAGTGCATCCTCTCTGTTACTACATTGCTTCAAAGCCACGGGTTAACTTGGGTGACAGGTGAAGAGAAGATACTGGATTTTAAGTATTTAAGCAGGAGGAGTGCAGGTGGCTCTACTATACTCCACTGCCTAATCGCTACTCACATGGCCATGTTCACTGCAGCAATCGCTAAGAATTGTGAACTACAGCCAAAGACCAGTCCAGGAACTGGAGAAAGAAAACTGGAAGATCATAGAACTTCACGGGTCGCATGTTCCTCTCTGGTGTTGGACACGTTCCTCAGGTCGTGGGGCTTAGCTCCCACCACGGTAGTACTGTGTCTGGAAGAAACCATTAGGCTACTGTTGACTTTGAAATTTATTTACATTAACACACCTTTACACATTTATTTTTGCTTCACTTTCCTTGCCAGGAAACTTGTAAACTTTGGCTTATAAATTTGGAAACAAAGTGGCAGGTGAGGTTGAAATGGTTGTAAACTCAACACTTATATTCAGGACAAGCTTGGCTTCCTGAGAAATGAAACTTCTTCAATCACATCCAAAAGAAAGAAAATATATGTAGTATGACAGTGTGCACATATATTTATGTTACATACAAAATAGAATTTATTTCTCTATTTTAAAAATAATGAAGACAACTGTGTCTTTATGACCCACAATTTGAAAACGTAAGTAACAATCTAGTGGTCTATATAGGTTAATCAAGTGTTCTTGAATTACTCTTATTTTCATAAGTGTAAAAGTTTTGCTTATGAGTTAGAATTTTGCTAACTTTTTTAAATAAAAGAGTAAGTACATAAGGCAGAAAAATATATTGTTTAAAGCAAAAATGAATAGGCAATGTTAAGCTTTGTTTTGCTAGTGTCTTATTAAATAGATATGTTGCTATCACTGACTGATACATTACCCTTTAAGTGATTCTAATCTAATAACAGACATGACTATTTATTAATTAAGCCCTGCTTTAGGTGCAGTACATACGTTAGTCTGGTTGGGTTTGAATTTTGTCATATGCCACATCCTACCAAATTATTTAACTTATATTTGTCTAAGTTCTTGATTGCAAATAGTAATAATGACAGTCTGTTATGGCTTGTATCTGGATGTCCCCCCAGAGCCTCACAGTCATTCATGGGGCTTTTTGGAGGAGACAGGATCTAGGATGTGTGCTGTTGGGAACAAGGCTGTGATTCCGGGATAGACTCTAGCCACTGCTGGGATTATGGGTGTGAGTACTACCGCAGCTGTAAAGACAGAAAGGGCTGCAGTATTCCTTACTAGACGCTTGTTGCTTGCTGCTTATAGCTCGCTTCCTGGCTGCCTTCTTCCTGCCCTGCCTGGCCATGGACTGTTTCTCCTCTGTGATGTCCCTCTGGCCTTCCCTGGAGCCAGCCAACTATGAACAAACTTTTACAAACTGTGAGCTAAATAAATCTTTCCTCCTTTAACTTTGGATATTGGGTATTTTGTTTCAGCAAAGAGCAAAGTAACTAAGACATAATCTTTACAGGATTTCTAAAAACTGAATTGTTTGTTTGTTTGTTTTGTAGTACTATGGCTTGAAACCAGGTGAGATTGCATCACTGAGCTATGTTTACAACTTCCAAATTAAGTTATCTGACCTGCCTTTGATCCACTAGGCATTAGCTAATTTAACCTATTAAACTAATATAGGTATATAGATAGATATTACATACATTGAATATGAAATATACATGAGTTGTGTTTTAGGTACAAGGGCTATGACTATTAATCAAATAGAAAAATATCCCAGCCTTTGTGGATTTTACACTTTAATACCATCTCATTTCAACCCAAAGACAGATGAATAAACTGAGTTCAGAGCTGTGATATGATTTGTCCCAACAATTAATTTGGTAAACAATAATTACCAGAGCCAAATGTCACCCAAAGGCTGGTTGAGTTCTAAAAACACTGGGTCTACCATCATGCATACACACCGGACATCTCTGAAACCTCTAATGTGCCTCAGACACAAAACAAGTCACACACTGCTCACACAGCTGGTGAAAGACGGAGATCTGGGGTGGGTGCAGTGTGTCTTGGACCTTAACTCTTCCTGACACACTCATGCTGTGGACATGCGGCCTCGGGACTACAAGTGTAGACCAGCATCTCTCTGCGACCCTTTGTCTACTTAAGCTTGAACAAGGTCATGATAGACACATTGGTGACAAGGAAGAAATTCATGAAGAGTTAAATCACTGCTACTAAGATTATTTGAATGAAGAGGAAATAATTTGCATGGCAAGTTGTAAAAACAGAAAACATGCTTCATTGAAATTCAAGGACAGGATCAATATTCTAGGAGGAATAGAAGAGTTTCTTTACTGTGGAGCTGTGCCTAAATATAACTCCTGTTCTAATTGCTCCCTTCTGCCCAAGGGAAAGGGGGACATGCCAGGAAATTAAATGAGCAAGTGGATTTTCTATCTTCATTTCTTATTCCAATTTAAGTACTTATGTTTATGCATTTTTTCTCATTTTTATAATAATTTTGAGCCTGTAATATATGAAAGAGGTTTTTGTGAGAATCTTTAAGAATCAAGAGTATTTAATTTAATTGATTTATCCCAATTATTTTTGGAACATTGGTATAAGTCATTATATTTGAACAAAGCAATGTTTAAGAACATAAGTTTAATAAAAATGTTTAATACTTATTGCATCATTCTTTGATAATTTAAAAGAAAATTCAGTATTACTAATGTCAAACGTCATCGTTCTGACATTTTTAGTTTGAACAATTCTTGGTTTACAGAAAAATCAAGCAGAAAATATAAAAAAGTATTGCTTCAATACCTTTTATCCTAGTTTCCCAGATTATTTACTTGAACTAGAATTGCATAATTGCTGCAATGATGACCCAATGTTGATTCGTTTTTTTTATTAACTAAGTGTATCGGTACATTTTAAATATACATAATGATCACATTCATCATAGAGACTTTGCCTCTTGCACAGGATGAGGATATTTAAAAAGTAAAGATCCTGACTCCCTGCCGAGTCCCTCAGTAAAATTTCTAAACTTCTCAAGTGGACTCAATGTATCAACCAACCATAACATGCATTCTGAGCCTTATTTACATTTTCAGTTTCTCACACCAGGGAGACAACATGATGTTCACACATGTGTGTGTGATTTATTTCACTTAAGAGTATGGTCTCAAGGCACATTTATTTACTTAGAAATTGCTCAAGGTTATCCTTCTTTATAGTTGAATAGTGCTCCATTGTGTAAAACAACCCACATTTCTTTATCCATTCATTGGCTGATGGGCATTTGAGTTGTTTCCAGGATTTAGCTTTTATAAATTGTGCCGGTATAAACATGGCACATAAATTGCTGTGGTATGATGTTTTTAATTCTCTCATAAAAATTCCAAGAAAAGGAATAGCTGGGTCAAATGGAACCTCTAATCCTAGGTTTTGAGGAATCTCCACACTGATCTCCACAGTGGTTGCACCAGTCTACACTCCCACCAACAGTGGAGAAGGGCTCCTTTCTCCCCACAGCCTTGCCAGCACTTGTTATTGGTTGACTTCTTGATAATAGTCATTCTTTCTGGGTAAGATGGAATTTCAGCATTGTTTTAATTTGCATCTCTCAAATGACCAGTGATGTTGAACATTTTTTCATACTGTTATTGATATTTCCACTTCTTCACCTGATACTTGATCTATTCGTTTCAGATACCCACTTTTGAAGAGTGTCTTTAAATATGGGGGATCTGATTTTTTTAGTTCTTTGTATAGTCTATATTTTTGAGTCCTTTGTCTGAGAAACAGCTGGAAAAAAATTTTTCCCTCTCTGTGAGTTGTCTTTTCATTCTTGATGATTTATTTTGCTGTGCAAAAGCTTTTCAATAAGATGAGATCCCAGTTGTTGATTCTTTGAAATATGTCTCTTGCAGTCATAAGGTCTTTGCCTACATTTCAAGAGCTCCACCCATTCTATCTTGCAGCAGGTTGAATGTTTCTGTTTTAATATTTAGATATTTGATCCATTTTGATTTTAGTTTAGGGCACAGTAAGAGTCACGAGTCTCATTTTTGTCTTTGGCATGTGGAAAGCCAGTTTTTCCAGTTCCATTTATTAAAGAGGCTTTCTTCTGGTGAGGGTGTCTGATGCCTTTGTGGAAGATATGGTTGTTTCTTTGTCTTCTCATCTGTTCCATTGATCTTTGTGCCTTATTCGTTGTTGTTGTTCTGGTTTGCCAGTAGCAAGCTCTTTGTATCACAGAAACTTTGTAGTGACTTAAAGTTAGGGATTTTGATTTGCCTTTGTTGCCCAAAATTGTTTTTGCTATTCTCTGTCTCTCCTGGTCCCAAATAAATTGTAGGAATGCTTTCTCTAGTGAGATGTGCTATTGGTATTTTGATTGAGATAGCATTAAATCTGTGTAACAGTTTTGAAGTATGACCATTTTCATTATATTGGTTCTTCCTACCCAAGGGCAAGGAATTCTTTTCTATTTTCTAAATCCTCTTTGATACAGAGTACCATAGATTTCAAAGTAAAATTTTTTGCTTCCTTTGTTTAACAGATTACTGTTTCATTTTTTCTGATGTTTTCGTAAAAGGTGTAGTTTCCCTGATTTCTCTCTCCATGAGTTTGTTGTTGGTGTGCAGGAATACTGCTGATTTTTTACTTTGTTGACACATTATTTTTTACTGAAATCCATATTTTAAATTAAGATACAACTTTCCATTTTAGATCCTATGGTTTTGACACACGTATCATACAAAGTAGCTGCACTGGCCTAAAACTTCTTCGGTGTTCTCGCCTGACCAACCTTACCTTCTCCCAGCACTGAGCCCCAGGAGCCCACAGAGCTTGAACCCAACTTCATCTTTTCCAGACTGTCATAGTTAGGGCCACATGGAGCATGGCCATGTCAGATGGGGCTCTTTCAGCAATATGCATTCGGGGAGAAAAGTTTCCTTTTGTATGGTGGTTAGAGGGATGATGCAGCATGAGGCTTTCTCTGCAGGGACACAGCTTCCCACCAGATCCAAGGAAATGTGCAGCCAGGCTTCCCTAACAGACGGCTCACTTCTGAGCGAGTGGGGTGCAAAGAGAAGCAAGACTTGAAAGCTGACAGTAGCCAATCGGCAGAAACAGTGAGATTGTTTCGCTACATTGAAATTTAGGTTCAGTGGTGAATGGTTTGTCCTGATGAGAAAGCTCATGAACTGCAGCTCTACATGAAAACAGCCCTTGGCGTCCAGTGTTCATATTCTGAACCCAGATTAAAAAACAGAAACCTCTCTGATTGTAAAAGCATAATTTGCTAACTGTATCATTCCCCATTCTCAGCTTTTAAATTTATATACCATTTGCTATTGATGTGTTCTTATGTTTATTCATTTTTTTGTCATTTAAGGTCTCAGTTAATACATTTTTAAAATGTATGTATTGGTATTTTAATGTTTTTCTTACAGATTGTAGGAACTCTTTGCCAGGTATATTCTGAATGTCTCTCTTATTTTACTTTTTAAAATTCTATTCAAAGGAGGTTCCATAGCTCAGGTGTAGAGCACTGGACTCGAAAGATGTACTCAATTACTCATTTGTATGTGAAGCAGCGTTAGACTTTTTAAGCGTTATTTAAAATGTATTTTATTAGTAATTTCTCAGATGGTTTTAAATTTGAAATATTGCTTCAATCAATATTGAGTATCAATCAAATGATTGATTGAGTACATATTCTACACAACACTCCCTTATTAAATATATGTACTTATTTAATAAATAAATAAATGCTTGTGTAAATATATTAGCACTAAATTTATTGCGATGTCATGAGATTGACACAAGTTACCTTTGGCCTCTACAGTTATAAGAAGTGCTCAAAGTGGTGGCCATCAGCTTCTAGACATTAATCTAAGATATTCAGGTGATCTCTATATAACCATCAGTCTGAATGTACAGCTTTTCTTTGTATACTTTTTTAAAAAGTATTCATTTAAATTTTGTTTCAATTTCAAGTCATTTAAAAACTAAAAAGTCAAGGCTAATCACAATAATTAGTAAAATGAATATATTATATTGAACATTTACAGGTAAAGCATCTAAAAACACAGCTTGTAAAATTCAGTTATGGTTAGGGCACATAGATTCTGACTACAAACTATAAGAAGTAGTTTTCCCTCCATGATCTTTTACACAGGCTTGGGTTTAGCTAGTTCTTTGACAATCTGCTTTCTATACCTCATGACAAATAATAAGGAAATTCACCTTTAAGTTTCATCTCTGTCTTCTTTCCTATCTGTAAAATAATGGTAGTTTTTCTGTGTATTTCCCAAGGGTTTATTGAAAACTCAGGAGGATAATGTTGGTGGTATTCTCATTTATAAGGTACTTGTTTTATTCTGATTTTTAGGATAGTGCCTCACTGTCTTTAACTCATTTGGTTTTGTAAGTTTTAATGCTTGCTTGCAAATGAGGACCCCTGGAGAGTTTTGCACAGAACCCCTTTGGGCTTGCGCTAGACTGGAGTCTCTGAATACGGAGATTGTTGTGAGGTTTTGAGCCAAAAAAAAAAAAAAAAATGTAGGCACACTCACGGTGGAGAGGGAATTTCTTCTAAATCCTTCTTACTGCAGATCCAGTTTCAGGAGCTGATGTTCCTTGTGTTATTCCTGTAGAGTTCTTTCTATTTTTCCTTCTTTTCATTCTTATTTTAAACAGAAAAATTGAAAATAACAGTAAAAGTTTCAGAACAGTTTAGTAGGAGAGTAGCAATGATTAATGCATCGTGTATTGCTATGTTCATAGTAAGCATTTATCGTACAAGACGCAGGCATGAAATATTGTCTGGAAAAGTGTTAACACAAATTTTTTTTTTAATGCACTAAGAGAAAGTAACTGTATAGCTATGTTAATTATCTTGTTTGTGTATATATTTTTTCCTTTTGCCTTCCTTCCTTCCCCCTTTCTCTCATCAGTTTTCTCTTGAACAGTTTCTTCCCAGTTCGCAATGTCTGTCTTACATTTTGGATCTCAGTTACCCTCAGCTTCTCACACTAGTGAGCCAATGTGATGTTTACACACAATGGGAGTCTGATTTATTTCACTTATGAGAATGATCTTGAGTTGCATCCCTTTACCTTTAAAAGTCTCAAGTTTATCTTCCTTTATGGCTGAGTAGTATTCCATCATATAACTGAATTTTAGGTCTTTGGTTTGTTAAGCATGAAGAATCTACAAAGTTGTTATAATGAAATACAATTTCAGCCATACTTCACGGTTTCCAGCACAAAGGCAAAAATAAATATGTATTTTATTTAAGTCCTAAGAAGAAAGACATAGACTTCCCTTTGGGTTCATATGTATTTTCAGCCTTTTTAGTAGAACTTGATCTTCAGTAAATTTTTACTTATTTTCAAGATTACTTTTCATTTGAAAATGTTAGTAATTTAAAAACATGTGCGGAGTTCTTATCTCCAGACACAGGGAGTTAGACGCTGGGGACACAATAGTGGGCCACCTAAACATGACGAGCGTACTGGCCAGTGAGCTCATACGTAAAAATTCAATTATAAGGAAGCCCGATCAGTCATCTGATAAGGCGTGTGCAGAAATGGATGGATTTGACGGACACATCGAAGACATAATAGTTAGGATTTGTGAGAGCTTGATTGTGGGAGCGAGGGAGAGGGAGAGGTCAAGAATTATGTGGCTTGGGAGGAGGTGAGACAGTGTCATTCTGTGGGATAGAGTATCAGGTTTTCATGAGAAAGTGACATGGTCACCATCAAATGCGACTATTTCAGGCATTTTTAAGGCACCCAGATCGAAGGCCCTGTTGGCAAATGATTTATATGACTTTAACTCTGGAAGTAGATGGGGTACTTTTGGGGATTAGCATTTAGGAATCCTCAGCATACAGATAATAACTTTTCCATCTGGATAGCATTACAGTAATATAAATCTCTTCAAGGAAGACATACGGTTGCAACATATGAACGGATCAACA
Source organism: Hydrochoerus hydrochaeris (assembly GCA_004027455.1). Classification (NCBI taxonomy): domain Eukaryota; kingdom Metazoa; phylum Chordata; class Mammalia; order Rodentia; family Hydrochaeridae; genus Hydrochoerus; species Hydrochoerus hydrochaeris. The sequence continues at coordinate 38,344 of PVLA01012103.1, forward strand.
TTTTTAGTTGACATCCAGGGCTTCCAATTTAAAGAGAACAGGTAAGCACACTATTCCAATAATGAAATATACACACAGTCAATCCATTATGTATCATCATCTAGACGTGTGAGGGCAGGGATATACTAGGGACATACTCTCACACAAACCAAGACCTCATTCAGAAGAGGACTGGAGTCACACATGCCGAAAGTAAAGCCTGGACCTCCTTCAGTGGGAAGCTTTCCCTTCACCCTGACCCTGTGATCTAGGGGGGAAGAGGGCTTCACCCCTGAGTCAATGTTTCAAACTACGCTACAATCAGGGATGCTCGTAGCATCTCCCAACACTGCACTGACTCTCAATAGAAGGCTCAGCACACATTCTGTTTTACAGCAGTTGCTCTTGAAGACCATTAAATATATAAACCCCAAATTCCTCTTCTAAAAATAGGAGTTTTCAAATGTTAGAGGCTCCCACTTTTTCTCATCTCTCACCTTTGCCTATTCGGCCACTCTCCACCTATTTATTTGTCTATGAAGAGTCACTGAATCTTATCAAGACATTTAAATATATTGTATCCTAAGAAGTAAACATTATGGTTTTTCATTATCTTATTCTCAAATTTCTTTAGCCATTAAATAAAATGTCAAAAATAGTAAAATAAAAGTAAAATTAAGAAGTTCAAGTTTGGACTTTACCCAAGACATATGTAATTTTAACCATTATCAAATTAACCTTCTTTCTTTTTTAAATATACAAAATACAGTATTATTTATCTCAAATTGACATGACTGCAATAAATATCTTCAGATAAATTACAGTTTCATCCTTGGAATTGTTTTATGTGACAAATTAGGAGTATAATTGCTGGATCAAAGAAACTGTCACCTGCATTTTCATATTGCTTTCAAATGTTTGAACCTTTTTCAGTGACATTTATTGATTTTAGGAGCAATTATTTTGTAGCTTTCAAATCCATTTCCTTTCATGTTCTTTCTCTGTCTTGCTGATAATCAGTTTGGAAGGCATGTTGGCAAATGCTTGTCTTATTATAATTTTATGGGAGATGGAAAGAACGAGAAAAATTTGTTTAACTTCAGGTCTAGAAACAAACTATCAAGAGTCACTAAGAGCTGGTCTGGCATGGATATCGCTCAATCGGAAGCAGCCTCTGAGCAACCAGAGCACACTTCAGGGAGACTGAGTCAATACAAGTGGACAGTGGGTCCAGCTCAATGACAGTATTCCTTGGAAACCAGATGCGTGGTGAGTTGATACATGCAGTTAAGAAAGCTTAACTTGGATCCAGAAGTTTACCTGAAAGATGGGGATTTAGAAATTTCAGTTTAAGTCATCAAGGTCTTCGTCAACTGCCAACTGAAGCTGGGAAGCAAACAGGTAGCAAAAATGTAAGAGATGCTTGAACTTACTTTTAACCAGATAAATACAATCCAAAAGAAATCAATCTAATTCTACACCCAGTTTTGGCCAAAGAATAGGGCCTGGAGTTGGCTAAGATGCTGAGAGAAGAGAATGTCACTGCCAGGGGAAGCAGCAAACTGCACATTCTTCCTGGAGAGTGTCTGGCAACACTTTGTAAATGAAGCCTGAGGACCCCATGGGAGCCAGCTTCCCACTCATGGAGGTTGCCAAGCCGGCGAGGACAAGTGTGATGGCCTGACAGTTTGAGTCAGGCCCCAGAGGGCTCACATTCTTGGGACTGAATACATTAAAATGTGACGAATGGGCATAGAACATAGGAGCACTTTAATCACAGTGTTGTGTAGTGTAAATATTTATGGCACCATATCATTTATGTACATTTAAATATTTTATTTAAAATAACAAATTACATATTTGCACATATGTAGATGTAAATAGAGAGGGCAATTAAAGTGATAAGCAGATAAATGAAGTTATCAAATTTCCCTTCAGGTAAGACTTGGACAAACACCAAGCATCTCTTAGCAGGATCCTACAAAGGAGGGAAGATTTTGGGTCAGGGATGGAGAAATGCAGGAAAGTTAAACAACAAAAAAACAAAACCAAACAAAAAACAGGAGGCCCAATCTGGAAGCTTGGTAACGATGTGGCTTATTTTGAGGAGTGAGATTCATTCAATTATTTGAGGAAAAGAAAGAGGGGAAAGAGGGAAAGAAAAAGAGAGAAAAGAAAGGAAGGAAAGAAGGAAGGAAGAAAAGAGATGGAAGAAAGGACAGAGAAAAATATGTAAAGAGAAATAGATATAACAAGAAGACAAGTGCACTGGCATTTTTTATGCTGGAGATATATATATATATATATAGGATTAGCCAGTGGGATGCAGCTTAGACAACCCCAGTTTTGTGGGTAATACAAAGAGTGTTGTGACAGGAGCCAGAGGAATACCCGCCTTCTACCTGTTGGGTCTGCCACTGCCTGGGCCACACCGAAGCTGCAGAGCTGCTTCTGGTCTGCACAGGTGCTTACTGTTCTTGATGTCCATACCGAGCAGGAAGGCCATTCAGCTACTTAAGAGGGCAGAAAACCTCAGTGTTAGCAAGATCTTAGACATGAGCAATACGGAGAGGATTCTCATCACAGCAAGAGAAAAGAACGACGTAGCACATCAGTGTGGACCTGCTTCACCCCACCACGGACTTCTTAGCAGAAACTTTACAAGCCAGGAATGATGGGCATGGGATTTTCACAGTACTGGAGAGAAAGAAATTGTCAGCAAACATGTTACACCTAGCAAAGCTAACTTTTAGAAATAAAGGATGGATAAAGACATTGCCAGAGAAAAGCTGAGAGAATGTATCTTGATCTCACATGTTCTATGAGATGTGATAAAAGGAGAACTTCGAATAGGAGAAAGAGATCATGAGTGACGCAAAAACATGAGAAAGTGTAAAACTCACTGAGAGGAGAGAAACACACACAAACTCAGCATGCCCTAATATTGTAAAACTCTCATATCTTCTGTATGAAAAGCAAAAAAACTAAAAATAATGAAAACACAATATAGAAAGTTGTAAAACATATTATAGCAAAAGTGAAGCTAGGAAATTTATAACAATCAATGCTTAAGCAAAGAAAATAGAAAGATATAAAATAAACAATCTATCACTGAATTTCTAAATCAATTAGAAAAGTAAGAAAAGGAAATAAAACCTCAACTGAATTGAAGAAATGATCAGGGTCAGAACAAGCTAAACATTACACAACACCCAACAAGATGAAAAGCAGATTTTTCAAAAGGAGACAGTAGACACGCTTTATGACAAAAAAAGAGGAAAGACTCAAATTACATCAGCAAGGGAAAGGGAACTATTACCCTGACACCTCAGTAGTACCAGAGAATATCACAAAAAGTTAGACATCAAAATCTTTAAATATTTAAAGTAACGGATAATTATTTAAATTAAAAACTTTAAATATTCTAGAAATAATAGATACATTCTTGCATATATACACCTTACCAAAACTGAATCATGAAGAAATAGAACAGCTGGACAAACCAATAGTGAGTTTGAACCAGTAATAAAAGTCTCTCACAAAAGAAATCTCAAGACCGGAAACTTTACTTCTGAGACCTTTGAAAAGTATAAAGAACTAGTCAATTGTCCTTAAATTATCCCAAAATAAAGAAAAGCAAATAATTATTCCAAACACATGCCACAAACACCACATTGCCTGATTCAGAAACTAGATAAAAACATCCCCTCCCCCACTCCTGTCGTGCACACACACTCCAACCTACAGGCCAATATCCCTGATGAACAGAGCTGCAAGAGTCCTCAACGAAACACTAGCAAAGCAAACTCAAAACATTAAAAAGTTTATTCACCATGATCAAATGGAATACACATTCCATGATCAAATGCAATATGGTATAACATATACAAATCAATCAACATAATCTGCCACATTTATTCACAGCATAGAAGTAAGGACAAAAAAAACCCTAAATGGTCATCTTAATAAATGCATAAAAGACATTTGATAAAATTCAACACCACTTCACGAGTATAGGAAGAAAAATACATATAGGAGGCACGTATCCCAATATACTAAAGTTAATTTATAACAAGTCTGCAGTTAACATACTGAATGGAGAAAAGGTGTAATCTTTTCTTCCAAGATACAGAATAAGAGAAAGTTTCCCACTTTCTCAATTTTTACCCAAAATAGTGTTGAAAGGACTAGCCAGAATAATGAGAAAATTGAAGGGGCATCTACATTGAAAAAAATATATAAGAAGTCAAGTTGTCATGTCTGGTAGATGAATCTCTCTCTCTCTCTCTCTCTCTCTCTCTCTCTCTCTCTCTCTCTCTCTCTCCATTCTCTCTATCTATGTATCTCTCCATGTGTAGGAATACTCCAGGGACTTCAACAAAAAGCCTATTACAAATAATAGGCAAATTCATAAGATACCAAGTCAAGACACAGAAATCAGTAATGTTATTATATGCCCTTAGTGAAATATCTAAATATGCATCAAAAAGCCATCCCATTTAAAATAGCCACAAAACTAAAATATCTAGGAATAAATATAGTTAAAGAGGTAAAACATTTTTACACAAAAATTATAAAATCATGGTGAATGAAATTGAGGAGGACACAAACTGTAAAGATATCTTGTTTCCATAAATTGAAACAATCGATAGTGTTAAAATGTTCATCATACCCAAAGTGACCTATAGATTCAGTGTAATTTCTATTGAAATACCAGGATCCTTCACAAACAAGGAAAAACAATCTGAAAGTTTATATGAAACTCTGAAAGTCCTGAGTAGCAAAAGCCATCTTGAGCAAAAGGACAATGCAAGAGATATTCTACCATTTGACTTCAAAATATACTATTAAAGCAGTTGTAATTGAAACATCATGGTATTGACATACAGACGCATATACCAGTGGAACAGAAAAATGTACCTAGAATTCAACTCAGATATCTACAACAAACTAGTTTTCTACAAAAGAATTAATGACATGTATTGGAGAAAAGATTTTTCAACAAATAGTGATGGAAAACTGGATATTATATAAAGAGCAATGAAATGGATCTCTTGTTGATTACATAAATCAGCTCAAAATAGATTGAAGATTTCCATGGAAGACAAGAAACTCTAAAATGACAAGAAAACGTATCAGAAACACTTTGGAACATTAGGATAGACAGGTATTTTCTTGGGTGAGACAACAGAACACAAGACCAATAGTAAACAATGTGATTACATCAGACAAAAGAACTTTTGTACCACAAGGGTAATAAGAGTGAACCAACAGTTTACAGATGGGGAGGGAAAAATACCATATGAAGAAGCTAAAGATTGGACAAAAGGTTAATATCCAGAATATATAAGAAACCCCAGCTTTTCAACAGTAAAAATTAATAAATAAATAACAATTTAAAAGTAGTCAGTAGAACTTTCTCAAAAGGAGACATAGAAATGGCCAATAAATATGAGAACATCTTCAACAGTCCTGATCAACAGGGAGCTTCAAATCAAATCCAAACTCCTGCCTCACTTCAGCCTGTTAAAAGAGGTTGCTATCAGAAAGACAGAAGACAGCAAACCCTGGTCAGGCTGTGAGAATGAACCTGTGGTTGGGAATCGAAATTAGTAGCCATTACATACTCATTATGGTGGTTCCTCAAATCTGTCAAGTGGCTCTAGAGATGTATGACTGGGTTTGATTCCTTGTGCTACAAAAAAAAAAAAAAATCATCAAAATCACAGATTCATCAAATGAAAGCGAGGCACAGTGGCACATACCTGCAGTCCCAGCCATTCAGCTGCCTGAGGCTGGAGCCCAGGGATTGGGGCCAGGATTAGCAGCAGAGCCAGATCCCTCTCCTTTTCAAAACCTAAACATAGAACCACCATGTGATTCAGCAGTCCTGTTACTGGATGCATATCAGACCCTGAAGTCAGTGTATCAGACAGACACCCGCACATCCATCTTCACCGACAGCACTGTTCACAGTTGCCAAGAAACTAAGACCAGCTAACTTCTCATCAACTAATGAACAGATAAGGAAAATGTGGCACATACATGCAATAGGACACTACAAAACTGATGACATACTGTCAGTTGGGACAACTCCGATAGAACTGGAAATTATTATGCTAGGTAAATTAACCAGGTAAAGAAAGGATGCATTGGTTGATCCCACTCACGTGTGAAAACTAAAACGGAAGAGCTGGGGATGGAGCCCAGGGGTGAAGTGCTTGCCTAGCATATGTGATTCAGCACTGAAAAACAAAAGTTTTTGAGCTCAGAAATTGGGTTTGCAGAGGCTGGGGTGGGGGGAGGCTGGGAGATGGACACTGCTGCAGCTAGGAAGAGGAAGTGCTGTTGGGGACTCCAGGAAGAACAATACTTGGTGCATTTCAAAGAGGGAAATGAAAGCATTTTGGAACTCATTATCATGAAATAAAGATCAATATTTGGAGAAATAAATATGTTTAACATTTTTTAAACATTATACAATACATACATGCATTGAAACACCACATGGTAATCCATTAATGCATACAATTTTTATGTTTTATGTGTTAGTTTTAAACATAAATTTAATTTAAATTGAAATAAAAGAATGCTGAGGACCAGTGGATAAATGTGAAAGAACCACCAGAGTTTAAAAATCAGTGTATTGCGGTTATTCTGGTAAAGAACTGCAACAAGCAAATAAAATAATCAGTAAGTGCTAAATTTGGGGAGAATTTTTAAGAAGGAGAGAATATTTGTACGGTATTAAAGTTTTCCCACATAAAAGTTATGACCCATTGAAGATACTGCACCTCATTGACAAGGTAAACAAAATTAAAATAAGGGGCAAATAGACTTAAGCACCCAGATGTGGTACTCTGCGGATACACGCTATGGCTTTCCAAACCGTCTCAGCAGAGCCCATAAGTAGCAGGCAACATGGGGAGCAACAGACAAGTTGTGTGGCTTGTTCTCCTCAACAAGGGAAAGGCTATGTTCTTCAAGAATGTTGAGGTCGTAAGAGACAAACTAGGGCCACAGCAATGTTCTGGATTAAAGGAAGCTAAAGAGATGACAACTAACTTTCTATAGCTGATTATAGATCTGATTCTGTCATACAAATAAGAAACCAATATGCAAAATTGTTTTATAAATTGATGACATTATAAAATGAATGATGAACTAGAGAACAATTATTGCACCAATGCTAATTTCTCCAAACCGATAACTGGGCTTCGTGTTTAAGAGAACAACTTTATTCTTTGGAAGTACACATTACAATACCCAGGTTTCAAGGGTCCTATTTAAAATTCTGTGGTCTCGCGCCCAAGCGCTCGCGCTCGCTGGTGCCGGTTCGGTTGCTCCAGCTGCAGGCCTGGCGCTGCCATAGCATCGTCCTGGACCCCAGACCTCTGGCGGCGGCCGCCTCCGCCGAGGGACAGTGGCTTTCCCCCGCTCGCTCGCGAGGGCGTGGCGGCGGCGGCCCGCGTCTGGTGGAGGAGTCCGCCTAGCTCCTCCCGCGCACGCATAGGCGGCGGATGGGCTGCAAGCATGTCCTTCCAGAAGCGCGTCTACTACCCGCTGGCCAGCTGCCGCGAGGGGCCCGATGCCCCCTGCGGCCCGCGCGGCCTCCATGCCCGGTCAGCCCCCAAGCGCGGCGTGGCGACCCCTGCCCTTCTTCCAGTTCCGGCTGCGACTGGAGAGCGTGGACCGGCGACGGCTGAGCGCCATCGACATGGACAAGGTGGCGGGAGCGGTGGACGTGCTGACGCTGCAAGAGAACATTATGACTATCACCTTTTGCAAACCGGAGGATGAGAAGTGCCCACACTGCCGCTCAGGGGTGGACCCGGGGCTGCTGAAGCTCACCCGTCTGGCTCAGCTCACCATGGAGTACCTGATGCTCTGGCAGGAATTCCTCACCTCGCAGCTGCACAGCCTGGAGGAGGGGCTGCACCAGAGCCTGGGCGACTGCGAGCAGAGCAAGGAGCTGCTGGCCAAGCAGGCCGGGGAGATCAGGCTGCTCAAGGAGGAGTGTAAGCGCAGGAAAAAGATGATCTCCACCCAGCAGCTGCCGATCCAGGCCAAAGCCAGCCATTACCAGTGCCAGTTTTGCCACAAGGCCTTTATGAACCATGCTTTTCTACGAAGTCGTGTTCAACATTGCCACCCTGAAGATTCTCACATTGAATATAAGGCAAAGGCACAGACCGACAGGCTCCAGAAGGAGGTCGACATGCTGAGGGATCAGCTGCAGCTGACCAGGTCTCAGTTGGAAGCTGCCCAGCATGCCCATGCGGTCAGATTCTCCAAGGAATATGAAACGCAGAAAACAAAAGGGGAAGACTTTCTGAAGTTATTTGACAAGTGGAAAGAAGAAGAAAAGGAGAAACTAGTTGATGAGATGGAGAAAGTCACGGAGATGTTTATGAAGGAGTTTAAACAATTAACTTCCAAGAATTCGGCATTAGAGTATCAATTGTCAGAAATCCAGAAGTCCAATATGCAAATCAAGTCCAACACAGGCACACTGAAAGACACACTCGAGCTTAAAGAAGACCGCCCGAGTCCTCAGGATTTCCAGAATGTGATGCAGCTGCTTGACAGCCAGGACAGCAAGTGGACAGCTCGAGTCCAAGCTCTCCATCAGGAGCATAAGAAAGAGAAGGGTCGGCTCCTGTCACATATAGAGAAACTTCGAACCTCAATGATAGACGATCTAAATGCGAGTAATGTTTTCTATAAGAAAAGGATAGAAGAGCTAGGCCAGAAACTCCAGGAGCAGAATGAGCTGATTGTCACTCAGAGGCAGCAGATGAAAGAGTTCACCAGTAAACCGTCGAGCAGCATCAGTGAGCCCAAAGGAAATTCTTTAACCTGGCAACCTTTTGAATCTAAGTCAGCTGCCCCAACTGTACCTATGAATGCTTCAGCCCCTCAGACTCTGGAAGCCAAATC
>PVLA01012104.1:0-10072 GCA_004027455.1 Hydrochoerus hydrochaeris
TTCCTCCCTCCAGGCACACCCCAGGGACCCCACTTCCTCCCTCCAGGCACACCCCAGGGTCCTGACTTCCTCCCTCCAGGCACACCCCAGGGACCCCACTTCCTCCCTCCAGGCACACCCCAGGGACCTCACTTCCTCCCACCATTCACACCCCAGGGACCCCACTTCCTCCCAGTAGTTTCAACCACTTCCCAGTAGTGATATGACCTGGGACTAAACCTTCAACACCCAGGCTTGTAGGACGTTCCAGACTCAAACTAGAGTGCTGTCTCAGGTGTTTTGTTACAGTGACAGGAAGCTAATTAAGACAATGGGTTTGAACCATTGTGAAATCTGGAAAAGGGCAAGTAGTTGTAAGAAGTGAGTCCATCAGGTTTGCAGGATATTGCAATACTTCTAAATACAGGCTACTAACTCAAAAATTGAATGTAAAATACCATTTAACAGAACACAAATATGAAAAAATATGGAAGAACTCTACCCTAAAAACTATAAAATGATATTCTTAAAATAAGAGATTTTACAAATTTGGGAAGATCCTTTGTTCACTGATAAGAAGACCTCTGTATTTATGGGTTTTGCATCTACAGAGTCAACCGACAGCAGATTGAAAATCCTTGGGAGAGAGAGTGACTGTCCTGACACGTGCAGACTTTTTCTTGACTTTACTCCTTAAGCAGTGCAGTGTAACAGTCATCCAAGTGGACTTTACATTGTATGAGGTATTGTGTAAGTTGTCTGGGAGGGACTTTCAGTATCAAGAAGGACATGTGAAGATCCTATGCCAAAAGCAGGCACTTTGTGTAGGGACTGGAATATTCTTAGATTTTGGTATCTGTAAGGATTTCCCGAAACTGAGGACTCTGAGGGAGGACTGTTGTTAGCAGGCTGACACTTTGCCAGAATGCAAAGGATCCTGCTGAAACAGTAGAGGACATATAGCCACACACAGTTCAGTCCTGGGGTTGTCTTTATTTCCCCTTTGAGCTAAGAGTCAGCTGGCCTGGGAACAGTTCTGCCAGGGTGTGAGGACCTGCACAAGCTACACCCTCCAGCTCACCCCACTGCCTGCTCCCCAGCTTCCCATCTGCCTCTCCATCTGCTCATCCCTCACCCTCACCCTAACCCTAATCCCAAAAAGCAACAGTCCTGTAGCCTGAATGGAATAAAAGGGGAAAGGAGGCTTACTGCTTGCTGCCTCCTGCCTGCCCTGCCATGCACCGTTTCTCCTCTGCAAGGCTGCTCTGTTACGCTGCCCTACCATGGAGCCAGCCAACTATACACTGAAACCTGTCTAAAGTATGAGGCAAAACAAACCTTTCCTCCTTTAACCTGTGGGTGCCATGTATTTTACTGCAGTGGTGAGGAAGTAACCAAGAGAGCGCCGGACAGCTGGCCAACACAGGTACCTTTCTGTGGTCCAGGAAAGTTGTAAGAGGCACATGGCAGACCTGTCTTATACCGTGCTGTTCTGCTGGCACTGCATAAGGTCGTAGATGGTAACCTGCTTCTTGCTGGACAGGAGCCCTCGGATTTTTCTCTGCCCGGGCAGCACCCTCCACACCCCAGATGCTCTCTCCTGGATTTCTTTCTAAACAGATGCTGAACACCTCTCACCACTGACACCATGCTGAGTTCTGGGGCTCGAGGCACCAAGTCACAGGGAAGCTTTGTGAGTCTCGAAAGTGGTGGCTTAGTGGTCCCTGGACAGAGCTACCTTCGTCTCTAGAAATTCCTCGCCTGCTTTTGAAGCTGTGTCACAGGTCTGAGTGACCCCTGTCCCAGAAGCCCTCTTTCATCCCCCCTTCCTTTGCTGCCTGCAGAGCATCTGCCTGTGGATGACCTTGGCTTTTTCCCTACAATGGTAAATTGCATCTTGGGTTTTATTTCACTGCAATCTATGTGAAATCCTGAGATTCTCACTGCTTTAATCCACTTCCACAGATTAGTGCCAATTTCTTCCATCCTCTATGATCTCCCATTGAGTTGCTTTGGTCATACAGGTGTCCAGCTTGTGATTCATTCCAAGCAGAATAACCCACATCTTCTGAGTCCACTGAAAACCTGTGCACTTCTCCTTCCAAGCTGGTGCCTCTCCTCAGGTCATCGCCTTGGGTCCTCACGTATACCTAGCTGCACAAGGAGTCATCTAAATGTAGCCACCGAGGCTGACAAGACTGAGTGCTACACATCAGAATAAAAAGAAAAAGAAAAAGAAAAGCCAACCAAAGAAAGAAAGAAAGAAAACATGGAGAGCTGATTTGTAAACCATTTTTGGCTTGTCCTGAACAGGATATCCTTCTCTTTAAATCTTAAGCCCAACAAGGAGGGCTGTCAAGGCCCCAACCCCCAGTGATGATAGCAGGACAGCCACCGTAACCAAACGCTGTCTAGAGATGATATTTATTTGTCTCCAAGGATGAGAGCCCACCATTATTTCTCGCCCCTGACAGTAAAGCATCACCTTTTAAGCAGAGTTTTCAGCACAACAGTTTTGGGATGCTGGAGTCCCATGACATCTCTACCTCAGGTCAGGGTTCTCAGTCCTTGGAGAAGTTTAAACAGTTTTGTCCAAAAATAGATTGGTTCACTATTCAGCATTCTCTAACTGGTTTTCAGCCACTGGGTTCAATTTTCTTGTCTCCTCAATTTTGTACTGCTGAGATTTTAGCAAATGATTTTTTTAATTGCTTGATATAGTTCAATATTTTCTTCCCATTCAGAAAGTCTACCTAGAGGTGGCCACTTTACAGCACACTAAAGATTAATCTGACTGGATGAAAACTGTTAATACTGAACTGCAGAGCATCTTACAGTACGAAGGTGCCTTGGGGACAGAAGGGTACTGGTGCCTTCGTATTCTGCACATGCAGTTTGTTACATTGGAGGGCCTCCTGGTGTGGGTTCTCTGTGTGGGGATCTGAGTAGTCCTGAAATTGGGTGGATGACTCTATAGAGCCTGGGCCCCAAAGCATGGCTTGGACTAGCTTTTATCTCTTCAGACCTGGCTGGTTTGGGCTGACATTTCTTTTCTAGCCAATGGAGTGTTCACATCCAATTGTCTTTGTGATTGTTTATTTATGTGCATGAAATTGTATCTATTTTTCCTAAATGGAAATAGCAAGGGATGAAACAATACCCACTTTATTCACCATTGTGAGAAGAGGTCAGCACACTGATTTACCCTGCCCTCTACCTCTCCTCTGGCAGTACTCTCCCTTCACGGCCACCATTCTGAATCTTAGACTCAAACTGCTACATAGGAGCACGTCATTAAAGCTTTAACCTATTATTAACTAAATAAATCTTATAACGATGAATACCAAATTGGATTTTGTTTAAAAATGTTTTATATTTGCACACTTTTAATCACAAATACTTATAACTTGCACTTTGACTGGTTTCATTTTGTCCTGTTTTTTCTTTGTATTTTCCCTGTCTTGAATTTGTTGCTTATTACTCCATTTGGTGGAAATCTACGTTTCTCAGGAAGGGTTCATTGGTGGTATGTTTTGTGCAGCTTCTGGTAGAAATGATTTATTTTTTCTATTTTATTTCTGCATGAAGGCCAGGGATTTAGCTCAATGGCATAAGCACCTGCCTTGCAAGCAGGCGGTCATGAGTTCGATCCCTGGCACCAAAAACAAAACAAAACAAAACAAAACAAAACAAAACAAAACACCAATACTGATAAGACTTCTCCACTCTCCTGCTTATCGAGTACTATTGTTTCTACATGAATAACAACTTGGGCACCCTGCAGTGGAGTCCACTGATCAATGCACAGTGGCGTGAACATTACTTACTACCTAGCGGTGTGAGACCAGGGCACCTGCTTGGTCAGGTCATTGTTGGAGGCTTGTGGTTTGTTTATTTATTGCCTTAAAATTTAAAAAAACCCGTGGGTTGGGAAGCGTTGCCTCCTGTTCACTTTGGTATTTTGTGGGCTCTCATATGCTGTCCTTTACTGAGGACAGATTTTACCTATTAATTTCGGATTTCTAGAAGATACTGAGCTATGTTTCCCAGGTCCACCTCATGCTCTCTTCTATTCACTCTCTGTCCCTGTTTCTGCCTGAGAGTCTGTTTTTCTATTCTTCCTTTAAGTTCATTTAAATAATTCACATTCATAACACTTTTAATAGACTTCATGCATTTCACCTCCATCTGAACTTCTCTGACTTCAGGGTTTCTTCCCCGAAATTGAAGGCTCCTCTGTTCTCCTCGTGGGCGGGCTAAGCAGTGGTTGTCCGTGCTTTCTTCCTTTCTTAGGAGGATCCTGCCCAGAGGGAACTGTCTACTTTCAGTGTTTAGGCTTCTCTCCTCCCTCCTGTGGAATAGGCAGGTGACAGTGATATCTTCGGGGTGTTTTCTTTGGTCATGGAGATCTGTAACTGTCTGTACTGATTTGTACCCAGTGGAAGCTTTGACTTCCCATGATGGCAATAGCTTGGCTCACATCTCCACTGGAAATGGAAGTGCCCAAGGGCTTCTCTCTGTTCCTTGCTGCGACCAGCAAGTTGGAGACAAGTTCCTGCCCCGAAACTCTGCCTCCCTGGGGGCCGCTGAAGTGGCTTGTTGATGTCACCTCCTTTTCTTCTCCAACCCCTGTCTCCTTCACAGGAAGTAGATTCGCAGAGAATCAAGAGTCTTCCCAAAAGCAGGCATAATTTTAGAAAGCTCTGAGGTTATTTCCAGTGCCAAATCATCCTTCACATCCCCCGTTATGGGTTGAATTGTGTCTTCCAAAGAGAAACATTGAAGTCTGGGACCCCAGGGCTTGCAAAAGTGGCATCACTTGGAAACAAGGTCTTTGCAGATGGCATCATTAAGAAGCGGTTGTACGGAGACGGGTGCCTGGTCCTATGGCCAGCATCCTTGTACGTGGTGGGAATTTGAACCTCGGGACCCAGGGACAAGGCAGAATAAACATGGAGGCTGAGACTGGCTACAGGGTGCCAAGAATGTCAGCAACCACTGGGAGCCGGAAGAGAAAGTCACCCAGGACAGTAGCTGTCACCTCCCATTCTCTTCCAACCCCTCCTCCTGTCAGCCTCCAGGCTTCAGAGCTCAGGAATCTGTGCTCTCCACTCTCCCAGATCCCTGTCCCTTTTTCTTGGGTCCCCGCTCACTGGTGAAAGCCAGCTGCTATATCACTAGACATTTGAACACAGAGCTGCTGCACATAGTCACTATAGTGGCTGTCACATTGGCACTTCTCCAGGAAGCCACCCCCAGACAGCCTCAGGAAGCCAGCCTCTAGAGGAACACTGGGCCGCCATTCGGGCTCACCCTCGGGGAGTTACCCCCTTAGCGGCTACAGAAGATCAGGGTGGTGGGTCACGAAGTAACTGACAGCCCTGCACCCAGGTAGATCTCTGCGACTGTCCCCTCCTCTGTCCTCACTGAGGCTGTGGCCTTGGAGCAGAAGCAGCACACTGTGAGTTGCTCCCTCTTCCATTCGTTCCCAGCCATTCTAGCCTCTGTTGCATCTAAGGCTCCACCCTTGCAATGCTCAGAACCAAGTGATTCCCTTTGCCATGAAATGTTTCAGCTGCCCTGCTGAGGAGAGGGTCTGGGCTGACCAGAGAAGGGGGCCTGGTGTCTGCCCCAGGAGTTTCCAGGCATGATCATGCATTTCATCCAGTTAACACAAGGGTGCCAGATTCAATAGGAATCGCTGCATTTTCCTTGCCCCAAGGAAGCTGAGGCTTCAAAAGCTTTGGTCACCTGTGTGAGTTTCCACAGCTCATAAATGGTAACTTATAAGCCACATAGTTTTGTGTGATTTATTTCCCCATCACTCATTTGCCAAAATGCTGCAGATTTAAGCCCTTCATTTTAGTTCATAATGTGAGCATTTTCTGGCCATGTTTCATGCAACAGACATTGAATTTTTGCATGTTATTTTACTAATAGATTATTTTAAAAACTCTAGCATGGTTAGGCAGAGATAAGGGAAATAATAGTACAGTTCTAGCAAGTTCTGCCTGCACCAAGTTAGCAAACGTTTTCAGAAGGGCAGGGAGTCAAAACACATTCATTCACGTGGAATATGAATGCCTTACAACTTAGCTATCATTAAAATGAAAATACCTCCAAGAGTGACCTACATTACACAGCAGCAGAAAGTCAAGAGGAATTTATTAAACAAAGCCCAAAGTAGCAACAATCTTTACTTCAGGTAATCATTTTGGAAATCTCCCTTTGAGACGGCAGAAGGGAAGTCAGTCTGATGAGAATTGTGTATTTCTCAAGATTTTGTTTCCACTGGAATGAGTTTCCACAGTGCCCAAGTGCCCATGCACAGCATTTTGATTGCTTTCTTATACCTTTTCTCATTTCCACAATAAGCTATTACATTTATAATCATAAAAAGAGAATTTAAAAAAGAATAAAATGGAATAATATGGTTTTATGTTTTATTAGTTTTTCCCACTGCCAAAATTTCTAGTGTGAACATGCTCACAAACTCTGGGGCACTGAGTCCTTCCAGAGGCAGTTAGAGCCCCCACAGGACCTTAATTCTGCAACAAGCACCTCCCAGGGCTTCAGCATCTCTCAGTTTGAGAGCAGTATTACAGCAAACACTATGTCCTCATTAAATTGGCAATAATGACAGGTCTTAAAATTGATGGCATCTTGGAACCAATGAAAGAGTGTATTTGAAGAACTCAGACCACACTTATCATTTTTAAAGGGAAAGTTCCCACAAATACAAATTTTGCTATCCATGTGCTTCCCACAGTCCTTTCAGGGTAGCCAGCACCTTCTGGGCAGGGACAGAGCACTTGGTACAACCATCTCACAGCCTTGCTCAAAATAAGAAACTGAAAAGTCCCGGTCCCCTTCTCACAGATCAGATTCGTGGTGCTGAGAGCTCTGTCTGGCCGCCTGGTCACCCCTCCGCTCAGCCTGTTGGCACCTACCCCTGTGCAAGCATCCGGCAGGTGCCAGCTGGGCAGGGGCTGGCAATGAGCCTTGTGTGGCGCCAGGTGCTGCTTCTTTCGGCTCTGTTCATTTCCCTATCTGGAAGCCCCCGAGTTGTCCCTTCCCCTTTGTCGCAGGGGTCGGATGACAACAGCTCCACGCTTGAGGGGCCACAGCAGCTGAGGGACTCTTGTTTGTCTCGTGGTTCCCAGCCTGCTGGATGCTGACAGTGGCCCTGCACACGTGCACCTTCAGCTCTGCAGGCGATTCCTGGGCATCTGCTTCCTGCACCGAATACCTCCCTGCTGGACATGCCTGCCGCTGTCTACTAGGATGCTTGGGATGGTAGGTGTGATCTGTGCTGACAACCCTGAAAAATACCAAATCTCAAGATATTTAAGTTAATGATATCTGCAAAATTTGTTGTCCAGAGAAGGCAGTATCCTCAGCTTCTGGGCATCGGCCCAGGAAGTTATTCAGGGAGCCAGGCTGCACTGCTGCGGATAGGAACTACTCCCCCAATACTGATGGTTGGCATTTGCATTAGCATCCCAGAGATGCTAGGTAGAGTAAAACCACGGAGATCTCCTCTCACAGGGCTGAAGAGTAAAGGCCAGGTTTAACAGGACCATTTCCCTCTGTCCCAGTTACTTTTTTCATTGCTGAGACACAGTACCTAACAACCAAAGGTAAAGGAGAAAAGGTTGATTTGGCTCACAGTTTGTAGAGGTTTCAGTCCTTAGTTGGCTGATTCCAAGGCAGGGACAGCATGGCAGAGAGGCATCGTGGAAAAGAATCAGTCCATGGCAGAGCAGGCAGGAGACAGTGAAGCAGCAGCAGCTTTTGTCCTATCCTGGCTACAAGGCATTTGGTTTGTGTCACCCACACCCAGGGTGAAGTTTCCAATATCCACAACAGAACTATGCTAATTCCAATCAGTAATTTAGTACCACACACCCTTAATTCCAGCATCCCACACCCTAGATCCAGCCAGCTCCCAAAATCCTCCCCAATGAGCCCACAAGGCTTTGGGGGACATCTGCAGACAGCATTGCCTCAGCAGGAGAGGAGCGTGAATTGGAGAAAGTAGAGGTGCAGCCCAGGACTTGTACAGTAGCTGTCCCCAGCCGTCCAGGCAGGATGGACACCCCAGACCGCCTGTGGGGTCTGGCTGCATGTATGTTCAGCGTGGGCATGGAGCAGGCACAGGAGGAGAGCACCGTGTGAGTCTGGTCCTCACAGAACTCGCCAGGGCACACAGCCGGGTCCTCCAAACCACACATGCAAAGTCCTGGCCTGTGAGGACTGTGGAAGTATTTTTGTTTCACACCAATAATTGACACTGTGGGTTTTTGATTTTTGTATCTTACTGAATCAACTTTTCAAAACACTCATATAGTGTTAGTGCAATAAATACATTTGTGAAAGAGCTATATGATTTTTCTGTAATATATAGTGATACTTGGTTGATAATTTAGTGTTCACTATTAAATAATAAATTCACTATTAAATAAATGCTTTCAAGTGTCTACATTTTATATTAGTGCACATTTGCAGTACACAATGATCATGCGTCTCACAGGCAGTTGGCACACGGACCCCACACAACTCCATGGTTGTCTGTCTCCCACTCACTCCCTCGTTCTTTCTTCCATCTCTTGATCCCCTTCCTATTTGGAACAGATCGATCTCCATGCTTCCTATTGTCTATCTTTTATTTGACCCTTTAATTCACTTATTCTTTTGGTTTCTCAAACTAGAGAAACCACACGATATTTAAGCTTTTATGTCTGATTTTTTTCACTTGAAGTACTGTCTCAAGGTGTGTCCATTTTCTTACAAATGACAAGAGTTTACCCTTGTATTATTTCATTGTACCTAATGCCACATTTTCTTTATCGATTCATCTGTTGATAGATATATAAGCTGCTTCCAAGGTTTGTCCTGCTATAAACATGGACGTGCATGGAGCACTATACTGTGGTGTCTTTAACTCTTTCACAAAGATACCTAGAAGGAATCTCCACACTGATTTCCATAGTGGTTGTACTAATTTACATCACCACCTACAGTGTAGGGGGTTCTTTTTCCCCTTCAGCCTAGCCAGAACTTGTTATTATTTGAGTTCTTGATGATATCCATTCTTTTCTGGGGTAAGATAGAACCTCAGTATTTTTTTTTCATTTGTCAATTTTTAAAATTTTATTTAAAGAGCAAAAGCAAAACAGAAAAAGGGTAGACATAATACAGAATTTCAAAAAAAAATAAACAGTAAGAAATCACTAATTGATAAATTACATATTGTCCTCTTAGAAATAGTTGTTCAAGTTACAAAATTAAACCATACAAAGTGGACATTCAAACAGTGAGACTACAAACAGTTCTATTCAATGATTCAACAAAAACTTAGTAATATGGTTATCAATCCTACACACTTAAACATATATGCAGTTATATCTTTTAGAGAACTTCCTTTTCCTCTCTTTTTTACAATATCAATTACACATTCTGGGTTGTATTACTCCTACATTTCTTATTACTTTTTACACTAGAGACATAATATGATATTTATAAATATGATTCTTATTTATTTCACTAATGAGGATAGTCTCAAGTTGTCTCCATTTACCTATGAAGGCCTCAAGATCATCCTTTTTTACAGCTGGGTAATATTCCATTGTATAAAAATACCACATCTTTTTCATCCATTCTGCAGTTGATGGGTATATTGGTTATTTCTAAGATTTAGCTATTACAAATTGTGCTGCTATGAACATGGGTGCACATATATACTGTGATATGACCTTTTCAGTTTTTCTGGGAAAACACCCAGGAGGGGAATAGCTGGGTTGAATGGAGCTTCCAGTCTTAGTCTTCTGAGAATTCTCTATACTACTTTACATAGTGGTTGCACCAGTCTGCACTCCCACCAACAGTGGAGCAATGTTCCTTTTTCCCCGCAGCCTCACCAACATTTGTCATCAGTTGATTTCTTGATGGCAGCTATTCTTTCCAGAGTGAGATGAAATCTCAATGCTGTTTTAATTTGCATTTCTCGAATGACCAGTGATGGTGAACATTTCCTCATGTATTTATTTGCCATTTGCATATCTTTATCTGAGAAATGTGTGTTCATCTCAGG
>PVLA01012104.1:10172-47371 GCA_004027455.1 Hydrochoerus hydrochaeris
GGGGGCTTGATGTTTTTCAATTCTTTATATATTCTGGACACAAGTCCTTTGTCTGAGGGGTTGCTGGTTAAAATTTTTTCCCACTCTGTTGGTTTTCTTTTCACTCTGTTGGTGATTTCCTTTGAAGTGCAGAAACTTTTCAATAATGTGAGATCCCATTTGTTGATTCTTTGAAGTGTTTCCCGTGCAGTTTGCATTTGGTGTATGAATTCTCTGCCTACCCCTATGTCTCCAAGACTTCTACCTACCTTGTCTTCCAGTAGATTTAGTGTTTCTGTTTTAATATTGAGGCCTTTGATCCATTTAGACTTTAGCTTTGTGCATGGTGATATGCATGGATCTAGTTTTAGTCTCCAGCATGTAGAGAGCCAATTTTTTGAACACCATTTATTAAAGAGGCTATCCTTCTTCCAGTGGACATATTTAGCCCCTTTGTCAAATATCAGGTGGCTGAGTGTCTTTGTAGTTGTGCTTGCATCTTCTAATCTGTTCCATTGATCCTCAGGTCTATTTCTTTGCCAGTACCATGCTGATTTTATCACTGTGGCTTTTGAGGTATGGATTCAAGTCAGGAATTGAGATGCCTCCTGCCTTGCCTTTGTTGCCCAGAATTGCCTTTGCTATTCTAGGTTTTTTCTGTTTCCAAATGAATTTTAGGAGTGTTTTCTCTAGATCTGTGAGATATGTCAGTGGTATTTTGATTGGGACTGTGTTAAATCTGTATAAGAGTCTTGGGAGTACGGCCATTTCCACAATATTGGTTCTTCCTGGCCAAGAGCAAAGAATGTCCTTCCATTTTCTAATATCCTCTTCAATCTCCTTTTACAGTGTAGTATAATTTTCAGCACATAGGTCTTTTACATTTTTAGTTAGGTTGATTCCTAAGTATTTCATTTTTTTTTAGATGGTATTTTAAAGGGTGATATTTCCATAATTTCTCTCTTGGTGAGATTTTGTTTGTGTATAGGAATGCTATGGATTTTTGAGCAATGACTTTGTATCCAGCTACACTGCTGAATTTGTTTATTACCTCTAGCAGTCTTTTAATGGAGTTTTTTGGATCTTCTATATAGAGTATCATGTCATCTGCAAATAGTGATAATTTAACTTCTTCCTTTCCTATCTTCACTCCTTTTATTTCTCTCTCTTATCTGATTGCCCTGGCTAGTGTTTCCAGAGCTATATTGAATAGGAGTGGTGATAGTGGACATCCTTGTCTTGTTCCTGATTTTAAAGTGAAAGCTTTCAGTTTTTGTCCATTTAGTATAATGTTGGCTGTTGGTTTGTCACAGATGGCCTTTATAAGATTGAGGCAGATACTGTGTATTCCAAGTTTCTGAAGGGTTTTTTATCATGAAAATGTGTTGGACTTTATCAAAAGCTTTTTCCGCATCTATTGAGATGACCATGTGGTTTTTGTTTTTGGCTCTGTTGATGTGGTGTATTACATTTATTGATTTGCATATGTTAAACCATCCCTGCATTCGTGGTATGAATCCCACTTGGTCATGATGTATAATCTTCTTCATGATTTTCTGCATTCTACTTGCCAGTATTTTATTGAGAATCTTTGCATCAATGTTCATTAGTGAGCTTGGCCTATAGTTCTCCTTTTTGGTTGGATCTTTCTCTGGTTTTGGTATTGGGGTAATACTTGCCTCCAGGGATGATTTAGGGAGGATTTCTTTCTTTTCAATTTCATTGAAGATTTTAAGGAGTATTGGCATCAAGTCTTCTCTAAATTTCTTGTAGAATTCAGCTGTGAATCCATCAGGACCTGGGCTTTTCTTTGTTTGTAAGTTTTTAATTTCATTTTCAACTTCAATAGCTGATATTGGCTTATTCAAAATTGCTGTATCTTCTTGGTTGAGCTTTGGTAGTTCATATGTTTCTAGAAATCCTCTAGATTTCCTCTGTGTTTTTCACCCTATGTGAGTAGAGATTTTCAAAGTAGGTATTCATGATCTTTGGAATTTCCATGGGATCTGTAGTAATTTCCCCCTTTTCAGTCCTTATTGTGTGAATTTGGGTTTTTTCTTTCTTTATAAGGTTAGCTAGAGGTTTGTCATTTTTGTTTATTCTCTCAAACAACCAGCTTTTTGATTTGTTAATTCTTTGTATTTTTTTCTTTTTTTAGTTTCAATTGCATTGATTTCTGCTCTAATCTTTACAATTTCCACTCTTCTATGAGCTTTGGGTTTAACTTTCTCTTCTTTTTCTAGAACCTTGAGATGGAGCATTGGTTGTTTATTTGTGCTCATTCTGTTTTCTTGATATAACAATTTATTGCTATGTATTTCCCTCTTAAGATTGCTTTCATTGCATCCCACAGATTACAGTATGTTGTTTCTGTCTTTTCATTGAATTGTAGGTATTGCTTTATTTCTTCTTTAATTCAATCTGTAGCCCATTGATTGTTCAAAAGGTTGTTATTTAATGTCCATGCATTTTTGCAGGTTTTGCAATTTCTTTTGCTATTAATTTCCAATTTCAGTGTGCTATGGTCAGATATTATGCACGGGATGATTTCAATATCTTTACAGTTATGTAAGAATGTTTTATGGGGTAATATATGGTCTATTTTGGAGAATGTCCCATGTGCAGCTGAGAAGAATGTATATTCTGATGTGGTTGGGTGGAACATTCTGTAAACATCTACTAAGTCCAATTGCTCACAGGAATGATTCAGTTCTATTATTTCTTTGCTGACTTTTTGTCTGGTTGACCTATGTCTTTGTGACAATGGGGTATTAAGGTCCCCTATTGTAATTGTGTTCTTGTGTATTTGGTTTTTCATGTCCATTAGTATTTGTATTATATAGTTGGGTGCTCCTGTATTTGGTGCATATATAATTGTTAGTTCTTCCTCTTGAATTTTTCCCCTAATGAGTATGTAGTGACCTTCTTTATCTCTTTTAATCATTTTAGGTTTGAAGTTCATATTGTCTGAAAATAAAATAGTTACCCCTATTTTTTTCTGGGTTCCTGTTGCATGGAATACTGTTTTCCATCTTTTGACTTTTAATCTGTGAGTTTCCTTTTGGGTTGGATGTGTTTCTTGTATACAGCATATTGTGGGATCATGTTTCTTGATCCATTCTGTCAGCCTATTTCTTTTGATAGGTGAATTGAGGCCATTTACATTTATGGATATCACTGATATGTACTGGATTGACTTTGCCATGTTATGTTCTAGTTGTTTGCTTTGTGCTTTACCCCTTGGTTTAATTGCTTGTCCTACCTGGTGGTTTCTTTCTGTTGTTCTGGGGATTGTGGTAATTTTTATCTCTATCTAGTATGTCTTTCAATACTCTTTCTAGGGTTAGTTTGGTGGACGTGAATTTCTTCAGTTGTTGTTTGTCATGGAAGTATCTTCTTTCTCCATTAAATTTGAATGAAATTTTTGCTGGGTACATCAGTCTGGATTAGAAATTGTTTTCTTTCAGGGCTTGAAATACCTCACTCCAGGCTCATCTTGACTTGAGGGTTTGTGCTGAAAAGTCTGCCATGATTCTAATGGGCTTTCCTTGATAGGTGAGTTATGTCTTTTCTCTAACAGCCTTTAGTATTCTGCTTGTATGCTGCATGTCTGGGATCTTAATTATTACATGCCTGGTTGTAGATTTATGTTGGTTGTGACTGTTCGGTGTTCTATATGCATCACTTATCTGCATATCAGCTTTTTTCCCCATGTTTGGGAAATTTTCTTCTATTATTTCTGTGAACATTTTAGTTATGTCATTTGCAGTGACTCCTGCATCTTCACTGATGCCTATTAATCTTATATTGTTGCTCTTGGCATCATCTTGAAGCTGCTGGATTGTCATTTCATGCTGCTTTGTTATTTTTGAAAGTTCTATCCTTTCATGATCACTAATTGTGATCCTGTCCTCAAGGTCTGAAATCCTATCTTCAGCTTCATTTAAACAATTTTGCATGCTTTGAATAGAATTTTTTGGTTCTTGGATGTCTCTCTGAGTTTGTTTCATGAATTCTGCTTGTTTTCTGTATTATTCCTTCAAGGTTTCAATCAGTTTCACATGCTCCTCTACTTTTTTTCTATTTCTTCTTTAGCTGTGCTCAGCAACTCCTTTACTAAGGTTTTATTTCTATGTTTACATGGGAGAGCACTTCTAATTTGATTTCCTCTATAGCCTCATGGAGTTTTTTTTTTATTTCACTCACTATCTTTTCAGAGATTTCTGGTGTGTTACTTTTGAAGTCCTGTATTTCAATGTCTCCTGTACTTGCTCCTGGTGGACTAGATGTTTGAGACTGCATTTTGCTTTTTCATTTTGCCATTTTTCCTTTTGAGTTAATATTTGGTCCTTCAGGCCCACTAGTGTCAACTGTTGGTAGTGTGTATCTTGGGGTCCTAATGTAAGGTTGATGTTTGTCCAATTACTGGGTCCCTCAATGAATAGGTGGACCAGTCACCTGACTTCCCACTACAGGGCCTGTTGGGTAAGTCCTATATTCTTCCTTGGCTGGCAAGCCTTACTATGATGTAGGTCAACTTTTAGTTCCTGTTATTACTTTATCTTCAAGTTATTCCAGGTCACCAGATCTCCCTGTTTATAGTGTTTGTGGTGGCTGAGGCCCTACTGTGTCCCTACTGAAGCTGACTTCAGTAGGGCCCTACTGAGGCCCTACTGTGTGCCTGTGTGTCTCATAAGCCCTTTTGATTTTCTCCAATTTGGAAGAGTCTTTATTGGCACACTCCTCACCCTGCCTGATGTTTTCTGTGTGCAGGAAGGGGTCACCCACACTCTTGTCAGACTCACCAAGGTCTTACAGTTAGGTGGTGGGAGCTTTACTACTCGCCCTTTTTACCCACTGTACACCTCTGTTTTAGGGCCATACTAACCACACTGACTGGAGCCTGCTGAGATCTGTTTGCGTGAGGCAGTTACTGAATCTCCCTTCAGCCTAGCACAGTTAATCTGCTGTAGTCCAAGGTTCTGAAAGAAAGGTGCGTGCTGAAGATCAACAGCAATATTAGGTCCAGGAGGTAGGAGTGTCCCCGAGGGGCCAGCAGATATCCTGGGTGTGAGTGTCTGCTAGGTGTGAGCCAAGGTCCCAGGGCGGTGTGGGATTCCTCAGTGGCAGCTGGAGTCGTATAGAAAGCCCACGGCTGCATGGGCCAAGGTCCCAGGGCAGCACATGTTCCTGAGAGCCGTGTGAATCGCACAGGGATCGTGAGACATTACGGGCCAAGGTCCCAGGGCAGCAACTCACTGTTGTTTTAATTTTCATTTATTTGATATCAGCAATGTTGGAGATTTTTCATGTATGTATTGGACAATTGTACTTAAGAAAAGTGCCTGTTCTTTTCACTTGCCCTTTGATTGATAGGGTCTTTTATTTTAAGGAGTCTGACTTTTTTGAGTACTTTGTAAATTCTAGATATTGATCTTTTGTCCAAGGAATAACTAGAAATATTGTTTTCCTACTCTGTAGGTTGTCTCTTCACTCTGTTATTTCCTTTGCAGTATGGAAGCTTTCTAATTTGATATGATTCCATCTGTTTTTTTCTTGATATTATTTCTGTGAAGTTGGGGTTCTAATCATAAGGTGCTTTCCTACACTTATGCCTTCCCATGTACTCTTCAGCAGATTCTTTGTTTTAGCATTCAGACCTTTGATCTGTTTTTATGTTAGCTTCATATATGGTGAGATGCATGGTCAAGATCCACTCTTCTGCCTGTGAATGACTGACATTATCAGCACAGTGGTGCCTCGGCTCATGAACTCAGTGCTCTCCACAGTTCTGGTCACAAATAGCTGCAAGAGAACTGATTCACATTCCCCCACAAGGTCAGAATGAACCTGGTCATTGAATTGGATTTGGTTCTTGTCCAACTCAGCGTGTGACCGGAGTCATGGAAAGAGCTGACTTCAGGAACCGAGGTGCCACTGTATTTTGCATGTAAGAGATCATTTTCTTATGACGTCACTAATACTGGGTTTCAGGTTTGATCTTGGCCTCACTGGCTACAATCATCGTGCAGCTTTAGTGGAATCATTTCACTTGAGGACCAGCAAGGGTCCCTCTATGAGCCACAGCTTCCTGACAGCCCAGAGCCCACTGGAACCCCAGCACAGAGCCCTCCGCACCTGCGGCTCTGGTCTTTCCTGCCTGCTGAGCTTTCCCGACCCATTCCGTCTTCACCTTTATCAAAACCCATGCAGATATGCAAATGTCAGCCTGTGCTGTTTGTTGACTCCAACAGTCAAAATAAGGAGAATGGGAAAATTTCAGTGTTTACATTTCATCCATTTGATTTCATGGAGCTCACTTTGAATTTTAATGGTTACCAAAAGCAAGGGGTAAAAATGACAACAGGCTTGCGATTTAATTAATTGTTCTATGGGTAAAATTAAGGATTAATCCAGTTCTCTCTTCATAAATATGCAGAGAAGATTATGCAATGACACTTGACTTTCTGCTGTCTTTACATCATCCTGTTTTCCTGTCATTCTGAGCCAGGTGTCAAAGGGACTTGGATTTTGAGTCAATCTTCACTCACTGTTCACATCCTTGGTGGAAAGGAAAAGTGTAAACTTCTTATTCACTGTTTGTCTCTGTGTTGACTGTCTTGCACTGGGTTTTTTGTGCCTCTCTAAGGCACTTTGAGAACCACGATAGTTCACTTGCTCCCTTCTGAAACTGTATGGTCTCTGATGCCCTGTTCCTCCTCAGCTGTGTGTCCCAGCAAACATATTCAAGCCTGGGTCTTCCTTTTTAATCGAGATCCTCTCTGCACTTTCCTCTTCTTCTTTCCTTATACTTTTATCCTGAAATGTACAGTAGAAGAGAAGGAACGCTGAGCCTCCTATTGCTGCCTCCTGCGGCAGCAACGTGCTTGCCTGGCCTCCTGAGGACCTGGCCAAGAGCCACGATTTTCTGTGCAAAGAGTACGGTGAGAGGATTAAATAGGAAGCAGAGATGAGTTTAGTAAACAGGATGTGACTGGGAGGTTCGCGTCTCCAGATGGCCCCACTCCCTGTTTACTGAGTGCATAGGCAGGACTACAGAAGGCTGGAGGCTGACGGAAGACTCGGACGCCTGTGACCCAGCGGGCAGGCATAATCCTGGGACAACTCAAGAGGGTGGAGATGGTCTTACTCTAAGAAGGACCTTGCCCTGGATGGTTTGTAGACTTAGTGGTCCTAGTTTTAGTCATAGTGGGTGGGAGAGGATGGCCCACCCCTAAAGAGTTAATGGGAAATCTCCAGTGGGTGTACCTTAGTCCCCAGCCTCCACTTTACCCCTTAGGGAAGTGTGCAAAATGACCTATTGCAAATTTGTGGTCCCCAACACTGGCTCAAAGCAAAAGTCTCCTTCCCTCCTCCCCCCAGAGTGACGTCAGCCCCAGTGATGTGCCGGACACTGGGCATATGGAGATTGGGAAGAAAGAATTCCCGCTGTGAAGATGGGTCCCAGGTTAAGGAGCAGGTGATTCAGGACCTAGGAACTGAGGAGTGAGATAACATATCCCGAAGCTGGTCTGTGGTGGTCTGAGCCTGTCGCTGCTGCCAGTGAACAGTGGGTGTTCCCAAGGAACTAGGCTCCTTGTTGAGTAAGGGGTGTGTGACAGCAGCTCTGGGCTCCTCCGGGCTTCTCCCCCATGCAATCTTTCTCCAATGCTGTGACCCTACCTGACATGGCCCTTGAACCTCAGACCTGCCAGCCTCAAGAACCCCAAACTACAAAAATTTCTGTTTAGAATTTTAAATCACCAGCCTGTGGCCTTCTTTTACAGTGGCGTAAAACAAAGGAAGAAGCGATATGCGTCCAAATTTTAAAGAGGAGCTAGGGAGGGACACTGAGTTGAAATGTCCCAACAATGCCCTGGGAGCAAGACTTGGCCTGGATCTCAGTGTGTAAGGATCTGTCAACCAGGACGGCAGAGGATGTGGAGCAGTCTTTGCTGCTAAAAACACCGGGAAAGAGATTTACTTAGTACAAACTAGAATCACCTTTGCATCAGGATTCCGATACATCTCAGAACACGGTTAGAAATACCACCGAATCCCAGCTTTCCTCTGGCCTGGGTCGTGTCTACAGAGCAGGGCAGGATTGAAGGGAGAGGATCCCTCTCCCGTCACCCTAAGTGAAATGTGAGCTTCTTGGGGCCTAGGAGAACCACACTGTGCAAAACATTAATGTCCGTATTAGCCACATAGTGGGCGCTTGAGAACACAAGAGCCGGTTCATGTGTGTTTTGCCGTGTTAGCTGTGCCCGGCTGGCAAAGGCAGAGCTCTACGTTTAAGACAGTTGCAGAGAAGCCTCAGAGGGCCACTGTCCTCCCATGTGCACTCATAGTCAAGTGACAAGAATGTTGGTGATGCTGAGTGACCACCCAGAATTCAATGCATATACTTGGACAACATCTGGGTGTCGTGGTTCTCTGACCCCATAGAGAGACTCCACAGTGGTGATGGATGGGACATGACAGCCTTGTCTGGGAACGACCCCCGAGGCGGGCGTTCACCAGTGGGGAATCACACCAGCAGGAAGCCAGACCGCACCAGTGCAGGAGCTGTCACTCACGGCATGACCCACTCCCACACACAAGCTAATCCAGAAGCATTAGTACACCACAATTGAATGTGAATTCACGACACTGCAGCCACTGAAAGGAGCTGACACAGCCACAGAGCATAATCATGCTAGAGGCTGAGCAGCCCTCATTCAAAAATATGAATCCAAATGCCCCAAAATCCAGTATTTTCAAAGCACCATAGTGATTCCTCATTCAAAAATATGAATCCAAATGCCCAAAAATCCAGTATTTTCAAAGCACTATAGTGATCCATAGTGTGGGAAATGCCACATCTAACAGGCAAAACACAGATGCACTAAAAATATTGTGCTGAATTACTTCCAAGCTATTTAAATAAGGTTTACATGAAACAGAAATTTATTTTGTGATGCAACCTGGGTGTCTAAAATAGTTTATATGCAAATGTCCTAATATAAAACCAAAATAAAAAATCACCCCAACCCTGACACATTTCTGGTCCCACGCGTTCAGGCAACGGAAACTGGGTTTGTGGTGGCAATGAGTGTGGGGACGATGCACTTGTTGAATCCCAGGCTGTGGGTCTCCAGCTGCTCAGTAGATCCCCTGTGTGGCTCACTCTGCTCCTGACTCCCTACGCGACACAGATGGCTGCAAGGAGGACAGGCCTCACCAAGTGAGCACACTGCACGGGGAGGTGACTGCGCCCTGGTGAACACGCAGCCCCATGTGACTCTGCAGGCCACCTGCACGGTGCCTCACATACCTGGGCCTGGGGCCACCAGGGGAGACAGCGGAGCTGCCCTCCCTGCATGGCCACTCTCATCCCACGCCCACCCTGTCTGCTTCCTCTTCCTGCCTTGTCCTCCCATGCTGAGGAGCCTCACAACCTGGAACTGTCTACAGAGGTCCCAGTGTCTGCTTCCCCGACCGACCGCCCAACCGCATTGTAGAGGTGCACACCTGAAGGTGGCGCAGCCTGGTCCCCAAGGGGCGGAAGTGCCATCCTGTGGTCTCCAGAGGTAGCAGTGCTGCTGCTTTGCAGCCTTTCCTCCTCCCCTGAGCAAAGCTTCTGTAGAAAACCTTGAACTTCCTCTGGCTGTTTCCTCACGGCACCTCATTACTGAGAGAGATGACACCGAAGCCACTGCTGCTTTCCCAGGCTCTCAACCCCAGAGGTCCAGAGCCACGGAGGGGCCAAGAAGGTCCTCACCTCTGGGGGGACTGGAGGCCTTCGGAGAGTTCTCCAGAGCGGGGCAGAGACTGTCAAGTCTCTGGGGGAAAAGTAAAACTGGTTACTCACAGCCGTAAAACATTTGTAATGTTTTATAGCAGAAAAGCATCACTCTTTCCACAGATATAAGTAAGTTTGAGGTACACAGGGTGGAAAATTGTAATTCCTTTTTCACTGTCCACCACCATCGCCACTCCCTCCTCCGAGGGTCCTGCTGTCTAGTTTATCCTGCATGATCCTAGATCTATTTTCCATGCAGTGGTGTGTGTGTGTGTGTGTGTGTGTAGGTGTAGACACCATGTATAGAGCTGTTTAAAGTGGAAAGCATCATTCCGCACCCTGGAAAGGATCTCTGGCCCAAACATAAATTCCTTTATTACAGTCTCTTACTGCCAAAACATCACCCAAACAGGGCTTCTATCTATGAGTGCAAAACACCAGCTCCCTAAACTGGGTGTGAACACTTAGATAATTAAAAAATGTTTTGAAAATGGAATTTTTAATAGATGGAAAAGAATTAACTTTGTAGTAAAAACTGAAGTTTTTGGAGGACTTTCTGCATCTCGTCCAGCACAGATGGAGCTGGGAAGTCATTACTTCCATCCTGACAGAAAGACAAAAGCAGAGAAAGGTGAATCCACAAGCAGCTATGGGAGAATGGAAGCCACAAGACCTGTGGCTGCCCATGGCTGCCCATGGCTGCCGAGGGCTTGGGAGGACAGGGGGGCAGAGTGGAGAAGCTCAGCTACCAGACCAGGGGTTAGGGGTGCTCACTGTGTGGGGCTGTGCTGGGGGCTGGAGAACTCGGGGGCTCCATGTTCATTTGCTTGGATCTTGAGGAGGAGGGGTCCTGGGGCTCCCAGATGTCAGGCAGTCTTACCTCAAAGCCCTGCCAGCTCTCGCAGTGAGGAGGGAAGGAAAGGCTCTTCATCTTCCATCACTAGAATAGGAAGGCAGTTGCTCCACACATTTCGAGGGTCTTGTCCTAATCCTCACAGGCAGTGGCTGTCACACGTGTGATTCACCAGGACTTCCTGGGAGCTGCAGACAGCACAGCAGTGGGACAGCCCAACTCTGGTGCCTTAGCCTGTCCGTCACATGGGAGGACACTTGTAGGGGCTGAGTCACCACCCAGAGCATGGCTCGCTTAAAACCCAAGACCTCCTTGCAGCAGTGTAGAGCACTTCCCTGCCCCCCACCACCATACCAGTAGAAGCCTTGAGTACCCAGAGAGTGATACATCCAGACAGGGCCTGTCTCAGACCACTTAGCAAACTCCAGAAAACCTCAGTGAAAATGGAGGAGACAAAAACAAGGAAACCACGGGAAAATTCCAGCCTCTGCAGTCTACAGCTATGCTAAACATTAAATAGGGCCGAGGTCTAAGGCAGAAACTATAAAACAGTACATTAAGACCTTCAGTGTCTCAGGTTCTTTGACCCTGGACGTCACATCTCACTGTCTAGGAAAAATGACCAGGCATACTAGAAGACGAAAACACAGTGAGGAAAACAGAGCCACCACCAGAATCACACTTGATGTCTGAAGGCTGGACACAGAATTTCAAGCAACTGTGCTTAAGATGCTAAGGGCTCTGATGGAAGAAACAACAGTGTACAAAGATGGAAGGGTAATTTAGGCAGAGACGAAAACTCTAAAAGAAAATCAAAAGTATCCCTAATGTCTGGTTTTGAAGGCCTATAATGCCTCCATCATTCTGTTCTGATCAGCTTAATACTATTTTTTTTTGTATGAATTCATTGTGTGTGAAGATTTGGACAATTATATAGAAGAAAACAAGGGACAGTATGGTAGCCAATGATGATCTCCTGTTGTCTTGTTTTGAAATCTGTGCCACTTACATTGTTTTCTTCTGATCTGCTTTGTTCTGCTTTGTTATGTTTAGTTTTACTCTAAAATATAATGAAATAAAAAAATAATAAAATCAAAAGTAAATGCTAGAAACCCAAATTATAAATAAGGGACAAAATAAAGAATAGATGACAGGAAGTAGGAGATGGATATTTCTCAGGTAGGAAGGGTGTCAAGAAGTGGGGGAGAAAAGGGAATGAAAAAAGAATTAAGATGCATCGTGTGCACCAGCTCCACACAAGAAAGGCAAACACTGTGTGCTGTAAACAAGCACTAACAAGAAAATTTCAAAAAACGAGTTTAAATGAATAAATAGGAATATCATTAGAACAAACATAGCTGAAGGGAAAAAAATCAATGAGCTTAAAGATTCTGTCAAGTGAGGCCTCCAGAACTGAAATGCCTGTGGGGAGAAGGACAACAGAGATGACACAGCCCCCCAAGAATGGTGGGGTAATTACAAGTGTGCCATAGTAACGCAAGCTCTCGGCAGTGGGGTGGGGTAGAGGTGTGCGTCGGAACACTCAATACCTTTTCAGTGAATTTTTTTGCTAACTAAAACAGCTCAAACTAAAAGCATATTAATTAAAAAGACAGAGGCAAAACTCTGAAAGTGTCAGATACAAAACAAATACAAGTTATAAATGAGATAATTTATTGACTGAGATAATAACTGTGAGAACCTTTAAAATACCATTGTGAACCTAATATCTAAAAATAATAGTGAAAGCAGCATCAAAGAGTCTGAATATTGTCAGTGCTATGACCATTATGGGTATATTTTGACATTTGTATCCTAGAAATGTCCACATTCTCTTTTTTTTTGTACCGGGGGATCAAACTCATGACCTTGTGCTTGCCAGGTGAGCACTTATGCCACTGAGCTAAATCCCCTGGCCCAGTGTCCACATTCTCATCGGAGATTTGTGGAATATTTACATGTTACTGGGATCCTGGACTACAAAGCTAATTGCAATACATTTCCCAAGTCATGGAATTATAGGCTGTTGCCAGATGTGGCGGCACACCCCTGTAATCTCAGTGCTTGGAAGGCTGAGGCAGGAGAATTGTCATGAGCTCAAGGCCAGCCTGGACTGCATAGTGAGACTCTGTCTCAAGAAATAAAAAAATGTTATAGACTATGTTGAATAATTATAAAAAATTTACAACAAATGTTAAAACCCCCAAATTAATTACAATAATTTCAACAGTTCAAACACAGGTCTTTTAAAGAATTTGTGTGTGTGTTTCCAGGGATCGAACCCAGAACCTCAGCAAGCTGAGTGTGCTTTCTGCTGCTGAGCCCCCCCCACCCCCGGCCAAGCAGGGGTTCTGAGGAAATGTGTGGGCAGCGGCTCTGCAGACGATGGCACGGAGCGCGCACACGGCCACACCCCCAGCAGTGTTCTCGGCTGCACTGATGGTGCTGTGCCCCCTGGCCAGCGAGGAGGGTGGTCCAGAATGGAGCTCCAAACACAGAGACGTTTACTCTGACATCGCTGTCAAGGAGGAATCCTGACACAGTGTCCTGGCACGGGACAGAAGAACACGCGTTCCGTGCACTGTGGTCAGTGGCCTCATGGGCTCAGCATGCCTGTTGCGTGGTCAGATGCACATGGGACAGAGGATGATACAGTCCAGGCTGAATCGGTGCTCAGGCTGCTGACACAGAGGGAGCCGGGGGACGGCGGGCTGGATGGTCTCACCCAGAAGGCACCAAAGGCTCCCTCGGGAAGCCGGAGATGCTCCTGTCCTGACAGCACCTCACCCCAGCCGCCACTGACCCCAGTGTGCAAAGGTCGGGAGAGCGACCGTGCAGATGCTGCACGGCCGTTGGTGTAAAGGCAGAGGGGCCCGGAAGGAGCACAACAGACTGGGCCAGGAGCCCTGAGACCCATGAGCTGGAGACGCACCTCCCAGAGAGTCGGGCACAGCCTGGGGGCCAGGTTCTGTAGGATCCTGGCCTGGCCCAGCCTCTCCCAGCCTCGGAAGTGGCTGCGGGCTCCAGGGCTGCTCTACCCCAGGCAGGAGGCGTGGGAAGATGGTGCTGTGCAGGGCGGTTCTGTGGTTTGGTGCTGAGGAGACCAGATCATCTTAAGAGATGTGCTCGACAAGGCCTGGAGATGTGGAGAGAGAAACTATGGGTGATGGACACAGGAGAAAGGACTGGCTTCTCACCTCCCGGGCCATTTTCCCTCTTCTTTATCCATCTCTTTGGGTCTTCTCCAGCAATTCCTCTGCCAGATGTAGCGCTAGAGTAGAGAAAGCAGCATTTCAGCCACAGTTCTGAAAAGCATTCTTTGCTGCAGCCAATCCTGAGACGAGAGTGCCAGGGCTCTGCTGCACAAAGAGGAGCTGACTGCGAGCCAGTGTGTGCTGGCTTTGCCTGGTGGGAGTGTTGGTGAAAGGAAGAGAAAGAAAATTCATGCCCTGTGAAGCAACACCAGACAAAAACACTTGCAGGGAGAAATTGCAATACCGAGCACACTCCCTGTTGCCCAGGAAAACCCTCAGGGGGCACAAAACGCGAGGACTGAAGCCAAAGCTTCCAATATTCCTACTGACCCTTTCCCCGCAGCCCAGGATGTCCTGTTCTCCTCTCCAGGACAGCTGCGACGTACAAAGGCCCAGCAACACTGGGAAGGGAAAACAGAGGCGCCTCTTGTCCAAGCTCACTGTGTCTTTGGCCTCTTCCAAAGCCTTTGGCCAGCAGTGTGTGTCGGGCTCATTTGAAATTAGCCAGGCGAATGGAGTGAAAGGGGGCTCAGCAGATCGACCGGGCTCCGGACACCCCACAGGCCCCCCTCTCGTTTAAGGGCTGCTGCAAATGCTGAGAAAAAAGCCACCACTGACAACCACTTTAATTTAATTGTTTTTATTTTAAAGAGAAAAAAATAAAAGATTTCAAAACAGTCTAGTAGAAGAGTAACAATAACTAAAACACTGTATTGTCCTCATAATCACTACTCAGTGACAAGCTAGAGAAACTGTTATCCAAACGCTAAGGAAAGCGTGGACCCAGCATTCTGTCAGTGTGGGTCCCGAGACGCCAAGACCCAGGTGGGGTGGGGTCAGAACCATGTGAGGAGGGAGAGCGCCTGCTGAGCCCACTCCGCTCCGCGGAGTGCTGGCATAGGGAGCAGACTTCAGGAACGTCCGCCTTTGTCCAATCTGGTCCCAGCTCTGTCCTGCTGGCGGAGAGAGCAGGGTCCGCCTTCCAGTCTGGCGCCTCCAGAGAGCAGAGAAGAGCTGGGGCAGAAACTGCTGGGGCAACTCAGGGCAGGAAAAGCCTGGGGAATGGCTCAGAGGCTCCCAGGAAAGCCTTAGCCTGGGCCAGGGGACCAGTGCGGCAAAGGGTACCAGACACCCCTGGTGGAAGAAACGCGCAGCGGCTTCCGGAGTCCTCTGGCGGGAGGGACTCATGCACGTGCCACGCTCCCTCCTAGGAAAAGCGCATCAAGAGTAAACGGTTGCGGGTGACACAGAACTGGCCCCACTTTGCATGGCAGCTCCACTTGCGCCAATCACTGAGACTGGGGGTCTGGCTAAAGAGCCAAGTGTGGAGGCCTGACGGCCACGCCCCAGATCCCCTCCTCAGGGTCAGGGTTGGGCCATGAGCCTGGCAGTGACACAGCGTGGCCCGTGTGTGTGTATTCAGTCCCCGTGGGTTCTCAGGGATGATTGTCCAGGAAATGGTGGAGTCAGCGTGGGAAGGGCTGTGGTCCCTGACGTCCAGGTCACCCGTGGGACGCTATGCAGGACTTGATGAAGAGTCACAGCTGTGGTAAAAGCAGCCTCTGCTCCCTGGAAAGAACCCGGACAGCTATCACCATTGTGACCATGGGCAGAGGGGCCCCCCAGCAGGGCCAGGGACACCGGTAATGGTCACTCGCTCTGCTGTGACCTTCTGAGCAAAGGTCAGCAGAGGTGTGCTTGAGGCCTCGCTGACCTTTCCCTGGGCTTCACCCATGTTGTTTGCTAGGACCAAATAGGACTGCAAAACCTATTCTCAAAGCAAACGTGAGAAAACATAGGAGTGGCTGCTTCCCCCACACTGTCCCCGTGCTGCAGCCCTGTCTGCCCCTCTGAGGGACCCATGCGTCTTCCTCCCTGTGTGCTCTGCAGTGAGGGCTCAGGAGAGAAGAGAGCACTCACCCTCCACCCTGTGGCCACTCAAAGGGTAGCACAGGAGGCAGGGACTGAGGCCACGGTCCCTTCCTGTCCCTTCCCAAAGAGTGTGCCCCTGCGCCCCCCTGGAAATCTCCCCAGCCCTCGAAGACTGCCTGAGCTTCAAGTCTGAGTTCTTTTCCGGACCCTCCATGTCTGTCAGTGTTAATGGTTTTGAGGGCCTCAAAGTTTCCGTGTTGCCAAAACCTGCGTCAGAATCAGCTCATTTTAAAACCTTGAATAGAGATGAAAATGAAACAGAATCCATAAAACAGGAGCGGCAGGATCACATCTTCTACCCACCATGACCAGAGTCAGCTCCGAGAAGCAGAGACGGGAGGTGAGATGTAGTGGCCGAGGGAAGGCAGGGGCCTTGCTGGGCCTGTGAGCAGAGCTTTTCTCCCGGTCAGAGAGGGGCAGCAGCTTCTGGGGGAGCTGGAGACGTCTCCTGCAGACAGGCTGCAAGCATGGACAGGGCCTGGCATAGCTCCACACTGGAGCTAAAACCCAGCTCAGGGCACACGGCTTGGGGGCCTGTGTTAGAGTTCACCTTGGGTCAACCAGGCTACTCCAAGGGGGGCTGGTGACCCCTGCCCTGAGGACAAGCACTCAGGGTATCAGGAACTGGTGACCAGTGATGTGACCACATTCCTGGATGGCATGGGTGGGGTGACCCTGAATTGCCTTACAAATATGACCTGCACGCCCTGTGATTCCAACCAGGACTTTGACGGAGAGGGCACTGGTGAAACACGGCTTTTATGGCTGTGGTGTTGGTATCACCACTAATGATGAAGCTGATGAAGTCCTGAGTGCAGGGTCCCAGGCCAGCTCTAGCCCTCCACTGCAGGGTCCCAAGTAGATGCTTACTGCCCTGACACGCCTCCTGAGGCGGGTCCCTAAGGAACAATCAGAAACACTGGTGGATATAAATAATTAACAGGGACATAATTAGAGGTCTGTAAGGAGCAATCTATCTCTGTTAGTGCAGAGGTGTCAGGATGAATGCTGCTCTCCACAACCAGGGGATCCTGTTCCTGCCACCGTCACTTACACTGGCTGTTTTCTGTCTGGATTTATGAGCCAAGGTGCTGCAGAGAAGCACATGCAGAGGGGTGGCTATGGAAGCTACCGATGTCTTTGGAGGATGTTTAGTTTTTAAAAACTCCCCTCTAACTGATTCTCTTTGAGGGGAAGGAAGGTGCCCCCTCCGGGTATGGACAAGTGTAACTTAGTTTTAGAGTCAGCTGTAACATAGAGACCTTCTACAGCAGGACATGAAACCCCTAGACCCTCACGGGTTGATTCGGATGGTTATTCTCTGGGGTGGAGTCAAGCCCACCCAGGCAGGTTCCAGCCTTGTTACAAATGCCCCATTCAGCATTTATAGATCCCATGCCAGGACGGTCCCTGGACCCTCTCCCCTGACAGGAGCAGGGGCTGTTTGAGGATTGTTATCTCCTTAATATGATACAGTGGACACATTCTTCTTCACAAACCCAAACTGGTGGTTGGGAATCTTTCAAGTCCTCCAAATTCTGGCTCCGTGCTCCCCATTACCTAGCCTGGCATTACAGTAAAAGGCACGGTATTACGTCAGCAGAAACAGGTACAAGTAGAGAGCAAAAGAAGATTCTCCTCAGAAGACCAGACTCTCCTTTGCTTTGCAAGACATGAAGGTAGCCGTTTGGCATATTTGGGACCAGGCTTTGGACTGGAGCCCAATTTTCTCATCTCTGAAGCAGGATGACAGCGTGTCCTCATTGTATGCTGATGCAGTCCCAGCAGGGAAGACACAAAGTACCCGGGCTGTGTCTACCACACAAAGCACTCAGTGACACGCAGCCTTCTTCCTCTCCTGTTTCCAAGACGCCCATCATCCCCCCTGGTGAAACAGTCCCTATAGAGACTCAGTGTCAGTCTCCCTACCACAATGCCACTGATATAAATTAAAAATGCCCCTGAAGGCCTCCTGCACTCGTGGATGGGCCACTTGGAAGAGGGTTGGACCATGAGGGTGCCGTAGCCCTCCACAAGGTGCTCGTGTCCGAAGAGCGGTCCCTGGGGCTGCAGTCTGGAGGGACTCCTCTCCCTTTGCACTCTCTCTGCTGGTCTGTTTCCTGGAAGCTGTGATATGCGCAGTTTTCCTCTACCATGACCCGCTGCCAGCAGGCTTCCTGCCTTGGAGCTGGCTAACCAGCGACTAACCTGAGCCCAGCTCAACCCCTCCTCCTCTAACATGTGGATTTCCAGTACTGTGTCTCAGTGGTAAAAAAAGTGACTAAGACAGGTTTTGCTAGCAGAGACATGGGGTCGCTGCTGTGAATACGTCTGACCATGTGGTTCACAAGCCCTCGAATATTGTAAGCCGGGCTTGATGGAGATTCTGGTTGGAGCCAGAAGACCAGACCATCCATACATATGCACACTATAAAGAACAGGATCAGGAAGCTCATGTTCTGAGGCTTTACATAAACTGAGATTAAGGGAGGCAGACAAATTGATCTGGAAGAGGAAATTTCAAGGCAGCCTTGTGTTCAGACCATAGCACAGCACTGCTTGCTGCTTTTAGTGAGATCAGTGGTGAGAAGCGACAGCAGAGAAGCAAACTGAAAATCTGAAAAATGTTACTGGTGGCCAGGAAGAAAGTGCCTGTAAAATTGAGATGAGTAAGATGTTGGCCCAGGCAGTTTTGTGGCTGAAAATATCAGCATTAAAAAGAAGCCAAGTACTTTCCTTTGGGACAACAGGAAGAATGTTTCAAAGGCATCTCAGGAACTTGGCCCTCCACTTACAGAAGTCAAGGCTGCTTTCAGAAGCGAACCGGACACTCTTGTTTCTGGGATAAAGGGGCAACTGTTTCACAGAGTTCAGCCGTCTAGTCACTCAGACGGTTTTATAGCCATGATCCAAGGGGGACCAGATACTGCTTGGGTCTGTGGCAGATCTTGCCATCACCACGTGGTTTTAGAGGCATGCAGAATGCAAAGTTTTGGAGTTACAGACTTCAGAAGAAGGCCTTGTTAGTCAGACAGCCTGTGCCTGAGAGAGCAGAGTGGGAAGCTGTGAGGGTGAAGCTAAAAGTGCAGAAGAGCCCCAGGATGCTGGAAAAGCTGGAAAATGGGATATCTTCTAAGGAAACCACCGGTGCTGAGCAAAGCTGGCTCCAGAGCGCCCCTGAGGGCTGCACCTGGCAGTGCCATAAAGGTGGGACTGTACACGCTGCTTGGAGCTCACACCTTTGCACCAGTGCCTCAACGCCCTTGGGTGCTGGGGCTGCTCCCACCTCTGGCCACGCAGACCCTGCTTCAGCTTCAGTGGTGGCTTCTCTGTCTTGCTTCCTCAGTGGCCCATGGTGACTGTGTCCTGGAGGAGGGTCTAGATACTGCTATGTCCTACGATCTTAAGTGTGCTTTCCATTATGTCAGTGCATCTCTGAGACAGCCAAGCTGCAGACCCAGCCTAACTCAGCAAAGACAGTCACACGTTACCTGGAGACACTGCAACCCCATCCACCATGTTCCACATTCACCTTAAATGACTCCAAAGTCTCCTATGTTGAAGGATCTGGCACTCTGTCCCCCCTCAGGGTTGCTCCACTGCTCTCTTCTCCCCGGTCCTGCCCATCCTCTAGAAACCATTCGCTCCCTGACATCCACAGGGCCATGGATCCACAGCCTCTGTAGGTGGGAATCTCCATGAACGCTCAGTCCCCCTACAGCGCTGCAGTGTTTGCACGGAACCTGTACCATCCTCACATGCCTTGGATCGACCTGGGTTGCTCACCATACCTAACAATTCATGTGCTATTAAACGGCTGTTGCACTGCATTTTTCTGGAAATGACAGGAGTTCAGTCTCCACATGTTCAGTGAACATTCAAACTTGTTTCCAAATATATTCACCCTGTTTGTTTTCCTTCTTGAGTGCAAAGCCGTGGAGACACAAGGAGCCCTGCAGCTCCCTGCTCATGTCCTTCTTTGAATGTGCTGTCCCTGGGCGGGGGGGGGGGCATGCTG
Source organism: Hydrochoerus hydrochaeris (assembly GCA_004027455.1). Classification (NCBI taxonomy): domain Eukaryota; kingdom Metazoa; phylum Chordata; class Mammalia; order Rodentia; family Hydrochaeridae; genus Hydrochoerus; species Hydrochoerus hydrochaeris. Next base: position 29,993 of record PVLA01012104.1, read on the forward strand.
CTCAGAAACATACATGACGCCCTAGCGCCACTGACACGAGAGCTCATTCGTACAGCAAAGCTGGCTGGGGACCAGCGGGAGCCCCTCAGATCCAGGTATCAGCACGGCCTGGCCTCAGGCGGGACACAGTGACTTGAAATGGTGTTGCCTACCCATTGCAGGGACCTGGTGAACCCGGATTTCAGATGCAGAATTGTTCTTTAATGTGTGGGTGTATTTAAATATTGCGGGGAATGTACTCATGCTAGTGAAATAGAAGTCCCAGTCTGTCCGGGTGCTCTGTATTACTATGTACCATACCTGGAACCGCTCATTTGAGACAGTGAGCTGTGTGACCATTGGAGAACGAGCTGTCCAGTAGATCAGTGCCAAGCTCAGAGGCAGGGAAGGATTCAAGGCCTATGGGGCAGTGATCTGCTGAGGACGCTCAGCAGGAGTGTGGTTGTGCTGGTCCACAGAGCAGCCCCGGTGACGAAGGGAAGGCGTACGGCCCTGCCCCGGTGACGAAGGGAAGGCGCACGGCCCTGCCTCAGGCTCCTAGGCTGTGCCTGTCTTCCCTGCTCTGTCGTGCTATCTAGCTGCTGAGGTGAGGTAATCCCAGCAGCCATTTGAAGGAAGGCAGAATGAAAACAGTGCCATCTCCTCACTGCAACGCTAACAAATGGGCCTGAAAATTACTTGAAAGTAGGCAGTTAGTTTAATGAATAAATGCTGCATGTTATGCAAATGGACTGCAAATCACCTCGATGCCCTTCTAATGCCTGCAGCCTTGGAGAGCTGCAGGGCTTGCTGAGACCGGTGGGCGGGGAACTGGACCAGGTAAGGTCCTGCCGGCCACAGAAGAGAACCGTAGGTGAAAGAAAGGTGCAGGGTGTGAAGCTCAGTGGTGGAGCCCTGCAAGTGTGCACAGGCCCCGCCCATGCTCTGTGGCTCAGCAGAAAAGAAAAAGATAGTGTTCCTAGCACTGTCCCCTGGCCAGACCTCACCCCAGGAAGCTTCTGCTGTGTCCTTCACCTTTTATTCTTCTAAGGCACTTTGCTAAGTAGGTATGTTTGTCCACATTACACAGGATGACCGGTGCTTTGCCCACATCAGCCCAGAGGACTGATACTTGGCAGAAGCGATGCACCATGTGAAGACGTTCTGGCTGGGACCCTGTGTGTGTGCTTGGAAATATATGGGTCCAAAACCAGGGCTACAGGGCTTTTTTTAACAATGTTTTTTTTTTAAATAATTTTTTTTAGTTTTAAAGAGAATAAAACAAAACAAAACAGAACAAAGCAAATCAGAGCAGAGCAATGCAAGCAACACAAGACTTCAAAACAAGACAATAGGATAACAGTGGCTACCATAATGTCTCTTGTTTTCTTCAAAATAGTTGTCCATACCTTCACACACAATAATATCAAACATAGCAAAATAGTATAAAACCAAACAAACGAGTGAAAGCATTACAGGACTTCAAAATCAGAAAACGGGAAATGAACAAAGTGACACAAGTGCCTGCCTGGCAAATGCAAGGTCACGAGTTAGATCCTTGGTACCAAAAAGAAAAAAAGAAAAAAAGACACACACTACAGGGCTTTCCTAAGATGTGTATGTGTCCACACAACTACTTAGATTTAAGTGAAACAATACAGTGCATATAAAATATAGTGCATGTAAATCACATGAAAATAATTTTAAAAGACTGGCACAGATATATGTCATTATTAATGTATTAAAAAGGGTTTGCTTCTTGCACAGCACTGACTTGAACTGATTCAATTACATGGAGAAAGCTGAAGAAGTACATGAACACGGAAATATAACCAAAGCCAAGGTCACGGCATAGGAACAAACGCTAATGAGAGAGATCTCCACACACGGAAAGAGCTACTCTACCCTGCGTGATGCTCAGCCCTCAACAGCAATAAGGAGGGACCACGAGGGAACAAGAGGACAAGTCCTCTTAACCTCTCCACTTCCCAAACACAGATCTCACAGGTACCAGAGTGTAGGGAGTCACAGGCAAGGAACCCAAAACCCAGCTCACTAAAGTGTGTGAAGAGGTCAAGGCAGAACAAAGAGACACATTCAGATGTTTAGTGACCTCAACAACAATGTCAATAAATAGATAAAAGATTTAATAATAAAGTGTTCAACGAGTTTAAAGAAGACACAAACAAAATGCTAATTGAATTAAGTGAGAAAATATGAGATACGGATGACCATTTAGTAAAAAATGAAGAGATCATAGATAGAAATCAGGCAGAAATCCAGGGTATAAAATATTTGATTGAAAGTACAAGCAGCAGAAATAAACAATGTAAGGAGTGTCAAATCTAGAAGGCAAGGTTGATGTAACAGATCATATAATTAGTGATACCTTAAAAACAATAAGACACCATAGAAACAGAATCTAATGGTTACTAGATTAAAAAGTCTAAGAATTATAGTTCACAGGGAGAGAAGATGGTACAAAGTTTATAAAAATTTTATTCACTAAAATTATAGCAGAAAATTTTCCATATGTAGCAAAAGAATTCAACTTTAGGTAAATGGGACATGTAGAACTCTAAATAGCCTCAGCCAGAAAAGAATTTCTCCATAACATATTCAAATCAAAATCCCAGACATTCAGAATGAGAGAGAATACTAAAAGCTGCTAGAAAAGAATGGCAAGTAGTTCACAAAGGCACGTCTGCCAGAAGGACAGACTTCGCAGCAGAAAACTGAAAAACCGCAGGGCTCAGGGCAAAGTCTTCCAAGCACCAAAAGAAAACAATTTTCACCCTGGATTAATAAATCATGCAAATTATTTTATAAAATTGATGGAGAAATAATGGCTTTCAATGACAAAAAAACTACCTAAAGAAATTCATGACCACCAAGCCAACACTGCAAACAATACTTAAAGGAATCCTATAGAGACCCAATTCAACCATCAGTACCAAAAGTCCAAAAGAAAGAAATCAGCTAACCAAGAGAAGGGTTAAACAGAAGGGGAAGAACATAAGGTAATGAGAAGTTAGCAGTGACAAGATTTAGAAGAAACACCTTTCAGTAACAACTCTAGGTATAAATCATCTTAACTTTCTAATCAAAAGACACAGAGTGATATTAGATTTTTAAAATATTCAACCCCTACAAGAGGCCTCATCCAAAACCAAACATAGGAACCAAAAGTGAAAGGATGGGAAATTATATTGCACACAACAGGAACTCAAGAGCAAGCAGGCATAGTATTCATAAGTTCAGACAAATGAACTTCAGGACAAAAACTGCACAGAAGAGACAAAAAAGATCACAACATGCTGGTAAAGAGAGAAATTCCGTAGGAAGAGATGACAATCATAAATATGTGTGCTCCAAATGCCAACACATCCTATTTTATAAAACAAATACTAATGGACATAAAAGTTAGACAAAGATCAGAACAATCTCAGTGGGAAACTCAGTACCTCACTACCACAAGCAGGCAGCACAACCTGATGAAAATTCAACAAAGAAATGTAACAGATGAGCCGCAGAACTTAACAAAAAGACTTAACCGAAGCCTATCGTGTTCTCTCCAACACAACAGAATACACATCTTCTCAGTGCGCACAAAACTTTCCAAAATTAGTCACATTTTAGGCCACAACATATGCCTAAATGCTTAAATACAAAATTTAAAGGCTTAAACAAATACAAAATAATCAAAACCAACTCACGCACACTCTCTGGTCAAAGTGGAATAAAGTTAGAAATCAACAACAAAAGAAGCCATAAAGTTATCCCCAAATGAGGATTAATAATATTCTTGAATACTCAGTGATTCACAAAAGAACCCAAGGGAGAATTAAACAATTCCTGGAATCCAACGGTAACAGCAGCAGAGCACAGCAAAGCCTGGGGAGCACAGTGCGCACAGATCTGAGAGGGACTTTGTGCTTGTCAATGCTCACAGAAACAGAGAAGGACCCCACATCAAGCAACCTAATGAAACAGCTCAGCTTTCTAGAAAAACAAAAGCAAATTTGAACAAAGGCAATACCAAAACCCTGACTAGACCAGTAACAGGCAATGAAATAAATGCAGTAATTAAAATCCTATTGACTAAGTAAATGTCAGAGTCCAATGAATTCATGGGTGAATTTATCATAACTTCAGAGAAGAACAAATGCCAGTGCTTCTCAAACTCTTCCATGAAACTGACAGGGAAAGAACTCTGCTTCTTGGAAGTTAGCATTACCTTATACCAAAACAAAACAAGGACCCAACAAAGAAAGAACAAAATCTATGGGCCAATTTCCTTACAAACATAGATGCAAAAAGCCTCAGTAAGATACTTGTCAACACAGGGCTACAAGTCATTGTAAATGTCATGTATCATGACCATGTCAGCTTCTTCCCAGGGAGCAGCACGGTTAACACGTATAAATCTATACATGTGATACAACACATTAAACAGAAGTAATGATGCAAGTTACACAACCACCCCATAGATATAGAAAAAACATCTGATAAAAACCAGTATCCATTCGTGATTTTAAAAGCTAATAAAAATAGTTATAGAAGGACCTTATCTTAAACTGATAAAAGTCACTTATGAGGACCCCACCACCAGCACCATACCGAGTGGGGACAGAACGGCAGTATTTTCTCTGAAATCAGGAGCAAGACAAGGATGCCCTCCTCCATTCCTGCTCAGTGAAGTATTAGAAACTTACAAAGAGAAACGTGGGCAAGAGAAAGAAGTATGAGTAATTCAAATACAGAAGGAAGAAGTCAAACTGTTCTTATTGTAGACAACAGGATTCATTACATTAAGGACCCAAAAATTCCACTAGAAGACTGTTAGAATTAATAAACAAATTCAATGAAATGGTAGAATACATAATCAACACACAAAAATCAGCAATATTCCTTTACACCGACAATGAACCCATAGACCAAAAAATCAGAAAAATAATTCCAATCATAATAGCTTCATAAAATTTAAGTAGCTAGGAATTAATCTAATAAAAGAAACAAAAGACCTCTATAACAAAAACTATATTTTTTTCTGGAAAAAGAGACCAAAGAAGGCATTTGGAAATGGAAAGATAGCTCTGTTCCTGGATGGCCAGAACCAATTTGTCAAAAATCCCAAAAATCATATACAGATTTAATGCAATTCCCAGCAAAATACTAGAAGTAATTTTCATGGAAATAAAGGAAGCCAATCATAGGATTTATAAGGAGCCAAAACAGTCCCAGAGTCACTAAAGCATTCCTGTCACAAAAACATGGATCCCAACCAACCGAGTGTAGCGGAGAACACAAAACAACCCACAAACAGGTTTTTTTAGAAAAAGGCCAATGAACTGCCCTGGAAGAAAAGGTGTCCATGTACAGAAGCTGAATTATGGGAGTGGCCAATATGCGCATCAGTAAATGGAGAAAGCAAATGTGGTATATATGAACAACAGAGTGGTACTCAGTCATAAAGGGTACTTTTTAAGTCTTTTATAAGAAAATGGATGAATCTCGGTGCCATAATAGCAAGCGAAATAAATGAGGTGCACAAGGTTAAATATCGCACGCTTTCTCTTACGTGAAAAACCCATAATTTAAACAATTTGAAGAGCATGAGGCACAGGGCAGGAAACAGTAGACTCGAGGTGGACAGGGTCTGAGGAAGGGGGAGGGAAGGTTTGGGGGAATAAACAACCAGGAGCGGCAGGCAGATGTACCAGCTCCCCAGGAACACGATAAGGTACTAACCATGAAGAATGAATTTAAACGGTGGGAAAATAATCTACAGCTGACACCACCGCCTTCTTAGTAGGTAGCGACCTCTCTAACCCCGGGGCAGAAATGGGCCACGAGAAAGGTGAACAACCAGGATCAATCAGGTCGCGCCAGTCTGCAGCTTTAAAGCCCCGGCAGGAACCGAAGCCACTGTCGCCGCTCAGCATCGTCAGCTTCCTGCCGTCCTTGGCCTCCACCATGACTTCAGCGTTAGTGACCACACAGCTCTGTGTCACCAGTGACCCTTTCTCCACACAGCTGGCCGCTCCTGCCAGGCTTTGCTGGGGGCACAGAGCATTGACGGAGGCTTCAGGGCAAGCAGGGGAGCTCGGCTGTCCCCCGCGCGCGGCGCTCTGGGGGGCTGCGGGGCCTGGTGAGCGCCGGGCTCCCTCCCAGGCTAAGAGAACTCAGATCTGCAGTGGCGAAGTCTGCCCTGCTGCCCAGGGCTGGCAGGGAGAACAGGGTGGGCATGCGCTGGGCGAGTGTGGGTGTGAGCGAGCGTGCCCCGGCACCCGGTGCCAGGCACCTTGCTCTGCTGCGCCTCGCCCACCGTCCCCTGATCCTCTCCCCCTGCTCCAGTTCCCAGCTCCAGGCCGCCCTCCCTGCAGCCTCCGCGCCTCCCAGGCCTCTTGGTCATTTCCTCTGCCACATGCAGGGCTGCAGAAGGCGCTTCTCCCCACCCACCCCCCGGCCTGCCAGGGGCCGAGATGCAATTTGGTGCAAACACACATTCGTCCTTCTCTAGTCAGCAGTCTTTTTCTCTCAGCATATTTCTTAGATTATTTTTTAATTGGCAGGAATGTACATTTACGGTGAGCAGCACATTTTTCTATTTTTTTGTGCATGCTTGTGCACATATCACATTCCTGGCGTGGAGCTGCTGTGTGTACATAAGAACCCTTGTAATGTCTCTTTCCTTCCCCTTCTCGCCCCTCCTGTACCCCTCCTCCATCTTTCTGTACCCTTCCCACTTGAGAAAGATCACTCTCTACTTTCTGTTGTCTATCCTTTACTTTGTCTTTAGTTATTCACTGGGTTTCTCATGCGACAGAAACCATGTGATGTTTAAACGTGCGTGTCTGGTTTATTTCCCGAACGTTGTGCCCTTGAGGCTGTCCCGTTTCCTACAGATGGCTTAGGTCATCCTTTGTGGCAGGGCAGTGCTCCAGGGTGCGTACACACCACACTGTCGTGTCCATTCATCTGCTAACGGGCACAGAGGCCACTTCCAAGGTTTAGCTACTGCTGCAAACATGGGTGTGCGGGGGTCACTGTGGTGCGAGGTCTTCAGCGCTTTCAGGGAGACACCTAGGCAGGCAGTGTCTGGGTTGAGTGGAATTCCTTCCTAGTCTTAGAGTTTTTGAGGAGTCTTCATACTGCTTGCCATAGTGGTTGTACCCATTCACATTCTCCCCAACAGTTCCTCTATTCCAGCAGCCTCTCCTGCATCTGCTGTCATTGGATCTCTCGCCTTTGAGCATGCCCTGGCACCAGGCGCCTTGCTCTGGCCTGGAGAAGGCTCCTTTGCCTGAAGGGGGTCCTGGCCAGCGCCAAGGTCTCTACGCACTGGGGTGAAGGAGATGGTTAGGTCTGGGCTCCAGCTGGGAACTACAGTGCTGGGGTCATTGAGGATGCAGCTGGGGTCTCTAGGGTCTTCCTCTGACTTGGCTCTCCCCAGGATGGGTGTGGGTACAGACCACCTGCAGCTGGCCACTACTTCACTTCACAGGGCTCACACCAGGGAGCCCCAGCTGCTGTTGGGCCCCAGATGTCAGCACCAGGAGCCTAGCAGAGCTGTCTGCACAGCTTACCCAGCTTTGCACTTTCGCTCTAGCAACACAGACCGACTGAGACGCGTGGTCCTCGAGGCGTGGCCAAGTGAGGCTCATTTGCATGTGTGGTGTCTCATGCACTGTGTGCCCCTGTGCGTGCCGAAATCCCTTAAAATGCAGCCTCCGGACCCTGTCAGCACACGGTGTGTTGCTGTCAGCTGCATCACCACGGTAGGGAAGCTCACGTCTCACTTAGGGGGGGCAGTGGAGACTGTGCCCAAGAGGGAAATGAAGCGAGAATGCTGCTTTCACCACTTACACTCAACGCGGCACCTGACGTCCTTCCAAAGAAACAAGGTGAATAAAAAGAAAGAAAATGTGTGAAAAGTGGTAAGGAGAAAAGTGTCTTTGTTCACAGATGGCATTACAACATGCAAAACCATTTCTACTCATCTGCACAGTCACTTAGAAATACAGTGATTTGTAAAGCTCACAGCTATAGTATCATTTATGAAAATGAATTACATTTCCTTATCTAGCAACCAAGTGGAAAATAGAACATGAAAATCGAGTATTGTAGAAGCCTCAAAAATCATGAAATGTCTAGGAATAAATTAAATAAAAAGTATTTAAACACTTACACTGAAAACTATGAAACCGGGCCAGATAAAATAAAATGTTTCCAGGATCATGACACGGGAGACGAGACAGTTCACCCTCTCCCCAAACCCTCTCGTAAAATGTAATGTAACACCAGTCAAAATGCAAATAAGCTTTTGTTGAAGCTAATACATTCAGCATAAAATATATTTTAACATACAAAAATTTAGAGGAGCCAAAATAATGATTAAAAAACCAATGTTGGGCTTAACTATTTGGTTTAAAGGGTTATTATATAACTTACCTAGACATGGTGCTTTATGAGGAGAAGTCAATTCAAGGTATGAAATGCAGTAGGAAAACATTCTCACGATGAAGCTGGTTGACTTCTGACAAAGGCAGTGAAGCCAGGCATGTTGGTGTGCTCCTGTTAATCCCAGCACTTGGGAGGCTGAGGCAGGAGAATTGTTTGCAAGGTCCAGAGCAGCCTGTCTTACAAAGTGAGCCCAAGGCAAGCCTGAACTGCATAGCAAGATCCTGTCTCAAAAAGACAAAAAAAAAAAAAAGCAATAATGAAATTCAACCTGGGAAGACAGTCTTCCCAACAAACTTTGCTAACACTGTCCAATATCTATATAGAAGCGTGAAGACTGACCTCTCTCTTATTCTATAAAAGAAAATTGCTTTGATATAGTCTGTAGGCTTATAGGCTTAAATGGAGCAGCATAAAAAAGTCTTAACTTGAGGTAGATAAATTTTGCATACATTTTTGGTAAAAATTACTAACCATAGAAAAAGAAAACAAATGTTAAAGTGTACTTGTTGCCCAAGTATCACTGCTATGGAACATAAGTTGAGCTATGTACTTAGAGAAAACAGTTGAAACACTGTTGTCTAGCAAAGGACTTGTATTCAGATATAGTCAGCCTGCTTCTAAATCAGTACAGAAAGGAGGCTGATGCTAGTTTCTCAAAGTAAGTAAAAGGGTTGAGAAGGCCCTGCATGAGAAGAAATGCAAAAGGTCCATAGCACAAAACAACAGCCCACTGCTGGATGTCAGTGGACCTCAACCCCAATGTGACAGAAGGGCTGTTGCTTAGAAAGACAAAACTAACAACAAGCCAGTGTTGACGAGATCACAGAGAATCCAGATTCTTTTATATTAGTGGCAGAGATGGACACAGAATGACCATTTGGAAAATTTGGGGCAGTTCTTTTTAAAGCTGGACATACCCTCCATGATTTAAAAATTCTATCCTAAGTATTCTCTACTCAGGGGATGTAAGAAGTCGCACCCTCCAATCAACTTGCACCAGGAAGTCACTCACAGCTTCATCAAAGGAGAAGCCACAGAGAGGATGTGCTGTACCCACACGGCCGCGGCCGCTCAGCACTGAGAGGAAGGTGAGGAGGGCCGCAGACACCGGAAACGGCCAAGCTGGAAGGTTTTGCTGAACCCGCTAGAAACCAGATGCGGGCTGGGGTGTTGCTCAGTGGTTAGACCACGTGCTTCAGGAGTTCACTCTCAGCACCAAGGAGGGGCGGAGGAAAGAGGCGAAAGGAGGGCGAGACAGCCAGCTTCACACACTTCATGACTTCGCCGTGCAGTGCTCAACTTCGGAGCGGGCACTGCCCTGGGTTGTGCTGGGGCTCCCTGGCCAAGGGCAGGACCAGCCGAGAGCCAGGCTGGTGGGGACCTGGCATCGAGTTGCAGAGGGCTCCTGTGAGCAGCTGCCAGAGCTCACGGCGCTGCACGTCTAAAATCTGCCAACCGTTTCCTGTGAACTACCTACGTTTTTTAAGGGAAGAGACAGAGTGCTCGAGATTCAATGTTCATTCCTCTCTCCCTCTTCTCCACACCATTAAGTGGCTTTCTTGAAAAATATCCTTTTCAGGCTCCCAACAATGACTTCTCAATAAAAGTAACGGAAGCCTCACGATTGTACAAGCTGATGGGAGAACAGGAATCCGTTCCGGAGAATAAAACTCCCAGTCTCATGCTGGCTTCACTCGTGTACCTTCTGTACCTGGAGCACGGTTTCTATGATGGCTCCTAAACAGTAATGAAGGAAATAAGAAGTGCATGGGGCCAGAGCACCCCTACTGTGGTCCCTGGCCTGCCCTGGAACTTTGCTAGTTATTGAACGATGTCCACCTGTATCCCCAGCAATGCTAATCAAAGCGGTGATGCTTTTCCTGAACGCCCACCCCAGACCAGCAGTGTGTTGCTCCCTGGCGGGGACTTGTGCTCTGCTGGGGTGTCCTTTCCTCCGTGGAGCCCCACCATTCTCCTCTCCTGCATTAGACAAAGGTTTGCAAGTCCAGCACGGATGCGGAGTTTACAGCCGCGCAGGAGAGCGGGGAGCTCACAGATCCCACACTGTGCTTCAGAGCTAGAGAGGGTCTGAAGGTGGACCTTAAAAAGACTGCTTGTTTTTCTTGAACATAATTCCCAGCAGCCAGACCCTTTCTGAGAGTGGTATGGTGGTTTTGGACAGCTGCTCCTGTCCTATGCTCACCGCTGTCCCTGGCACTGTGACAGCTGGCCGGGCCTTGTGACCTCATTCCTGTCATTTTCATTGCTGCTCCACCCTGAACCCCTGGGGCTGTGTGGATGGATTTGCTCTTTTGGGGCCTGTATGTTAAAGGCCATGGATGTGACACCGCCTGGCCTTCGTGTCTGAGTCCATTTCCTCTGCCCAAGTTCTCTGAGGTCCAAGTGCATGTCCCACCTGGTCTGGTCCTCACGGTTGTGCTGTAGTTGAGGACTCTGGACAGTTCGTCTGCTCCCCAGTCCGGGGGTGCTGGGTTGTGGCTGTGGATGCTGTGTGCACACCTGTGGCCATGGACGCCATGTGCAAACCTGCAGTGACGCATGCATGTTGCTGCCTGAGCATACGGAAGGCTCAGGTGCTTTCTCTTCCCCCACTGCCGCCCCGATCACTGCTTCAGGATGGAGGGCAGGGGAAGCAGATCACAGAATGCTGCTCTGTGCCCTTCAAAATCGTCAAGGTCACCAAAGACAAGGGAAGTCTGGGCAGCCTCTCCTATGGCGAGGGAGGGCTAACTGGTGACACTGGGTGGGGTCCTGCGGTGAGAACCACCTGCCTCAGGTGGGCCCTGTGTTGACGTCGGTCTTCTCCAGGGCAGGATGTCAGCATGGGGACGAGGAACCTGCCATCTTCATGCTTTTTCTTTAAGTCTACAACTGTTCTAATGTTTTTTTTTTTTAAAAAAAAAGCTCCTTTAAAAATCCGAGAAGGGAAGGAAGTGGGTGTACTTTTAAATTCTGTCTCCCTCAGTAGGTTTTTGTCACCTCAGCGATAGCACAGATCTAGGTCCTAAAGGTAATGAGATCAGAGGTCCATCCTCCTAGTTCAAACGCTGCACCCAGGGTGTTTCAAGTTCCTTCGGGCCTGGCAGGGCGCAGGGAGCTGTTGAGTAACGCCGTGAATATCCGACACTGATGCTCTTGCCTGTGACTATGGCAGTTTCCAAGATTGACGGCTCCATAAAGTAACGAATAAACAAGCAGAATCCTTTATCTTTCAGACCTTCTGCCGTAAATTCACAGACAAGGGTTTAAACTGAAAATAAGCAGCTCCCTGGACAGCATTTCAGACAGCGCGTGTTGGCTACACTGAGGGAGCAGCTGCTGGTGCAGTCTGCGAGGAAAGTGTCAGGAAGGGTGTGTGGGTGACACGAGCCCCGGAGGGGGACAATGCGGGAGACTGGAGAAAGCGAGCCCTCGCTCCGCATGCAGGACACTGGAGCCCAGCACGGACAGGGGCGGCCTCGGCATCGTCCAGCACCTGGAAGGGAGACCTGGGACACACAGGAGGTGCGTCATGTGGACAGGGTGAGCCACTTAAACTGAGATGAGTCACTGCAGGGGAAGGTAATTGGTCCAAGAAGCAGCCATTGTGTCTCACATCCCGGGAGGCGGCGAGAGACGTGGGCCATGGCGGTGCTGGTGAGCACTGGATGGAGCAGGTTGCAACGCGAGGAGAGGCTTGCGGATCTGACAGATGGCGCTGTGTGACTCAAGAGGAAGCCGTGGTGATTTGGTGCTGAGTTAGAGGGGGCAGACGACAGGAGGAGGCTGCAATGTACCTTTTAAGCTGTGCAAGTAGCAGAATTCCAGGGCATTGCTCAATCTCTGTGCTCATGCACCAGCTGGTTTGAAGCGCGTTGTGTGAGAAAGAAGAAGAACGCAGTCTTTTGCTCTTGAGGGTAAAGTGATGAGCTCAGCTTGATTCCATGGCAAATCCCAGGAAATCCGTGGGGGTTCGGGCAGGAGCGACATGAATGGGAGGAGCAATTTGGAGTCCTTGCTTCCTTCTCAGGACCTTCTGGAAGAGCTGAGACCCAACAGCCTCTCTCTCGGCTCAGGCCTCGGTGCTCACCAAGCAGATACAGAGCTCAGAGGCTTGGAAGCGGCCCTGTAAAAGGGGCCAGGGCCGTGGGACGGTGTGGGGCCCGGTTCATGAGAGCAGTTACATGGCAGGGCAGTGGGTGACCCCACCCCCACGTCTCCCCAAAGCTCACAAGGGACGCATATGGTTTACACCTTGTTCTGTGCCATTCAAACCAGTTTTTCTGTCCACATCATTATTTCCTCTTTTCTTATTGGATTTTACTAGGAAATCAGAAGCAGGACTCCCTTTCCAGGCCGTGTGCCCACCTTAAACAGAGGCAGAGATGAAGTGGTTTGCTGCATCCTCTCTGACTGTGCCAATTCAAGGACAAAGAGAAGTAAATTTTGGTTTTACTTCCCTGAAAGTGGTGTCAGCCTATTAGAGCAACTCTATGTGCTTAATCCAGAACCCTGAATTAGAATCAGAATAAGCCAAGATGTGTATACTCACATACATACACATGCACGTGCGTGCATGGGTTATGCATCTCTGATCCAAAAATCTCAAGCCCAGAATGTTCCCAAATCCACCACTTTTTGAACATATTGGGACATGATGCCACAGGTGGGAACATACGTGACCCCTCACAGGCGAGAAGCCAAAGGCAAAGCTCAGGTGCCCTGACTCACTGTAGAAAGTTACTTATGTGTTGTGTGAATAAAGCATATATGAAACACAGGTGCATTGTGTATTTAGAGTTGCACTTTATACCAAAGATATCACATCGGTGTCTGAAAATATTCTCAAATTAAAAAGTACACAGCCTGAGAGCTGGAACACTGCTAGACTCAAGCAGCTCGTCCTTAAGTGTGCATTCATGCATATTCATAATGAACTCATAATGAGTGCGCATGAGCACTGCTCCTTCACTGGGAGGGACACACATAAGGGTCCTTCCTTGGGAGTTACAGTGTGCTATTATTCCCAGTCTTCTCCCAGCATTTCTGGACACAGCATTCTGCAACTCCATTTAGAAAGAGAAATGAAAACTTATAACTAATTGAACTTTGGTAAAATGTGAAAAATCAAGAGCATCAGAATCACCAGGTACAGGAGGAGGAATGGGGACATGACAAGGCCAGTGCCCTCCCGGGACACCCCTGCTGCCCACCTGGGAGGCCCCTGTGACCTTCCTTCCAGAGCAGCCATTCAGAGCCCACAGTGTGTCCCCAGGTGCAGGGTGGGGTGCCTGTGCCCAGAGCAATGCTCAGAATCATGCTGTTGGTGTTGGAGGATCTGATGGTGGAGCCAAGTGTCTGCATTTCTGGACAGTTCCAGAGGTGGGGTGCAGTGGGGACCAGGAGTGAGACTCCCACAGAGTCGGCTGGGTTCTCACTCAGTCAGCCACTTCCAGCTAGTGACATCTCAGTAGAGCAAATCACTCAACACCGCTAAGCCTTAGTCTCCTTGCTGGGAAGTGGAGAAAACACTCGGATCTGAGACTCGAAGGTCGACTGAGGTCGAGTGCTGACAGCGGGCAGCAAGGGAGACCCCAGGCTGACAGGCAGCCCTGCCAGTGCCAGGCTAGGATGACCTGTCCACTTCTGGGACTCATGGAAACCTGTGGTCAGCTGCTGACTTAGGTCAGAGGAAAAGCGTGGGAGTAGCTGTAGTTCTGCTTCCACCAAATGAATGTTGAATGTCATCACAACCGGGTCCCTTTACATTTAACTCTGAATTTCTTCAAAACAGCCCAGACTAGAAGAGCCACTACTCACTCACACTGTAGCAGAAAGTAGCCCCCCAGCCAGTGTATCTCAGTCTCTTAGTTGCTGCAGTAATAGTTCCAGTTACAGTTCCTGTTATTTTGTCTCTTAGAAACGCTGGTCACTCTGCCTCACATTGTATCAACCAATCCCCAGTGGACCAGCCATTCTGCCTCTGTATGTCCTACTTGCTTATCCCATATAAACCCTAGGCCACCAGAGATCGGGGCCTGATATTCTGGGAGTGATCCCCATCAGTGCCTGTGACGTAAATAAATCTGCCTCCAGATCCTGGGTGTTGTTCCAGTGTTTCTGTTTGCCATAGCAACACATTTACTGGATAGGCTTTCCTGGTAATGATATTAGTAATAGTAACCATAAATAGGTGAGGCACTGGGGACTTCATTACTATCCTTTCCACCATTTTGAACTAGGAGATAAAATGCCTATTCTGCAGAAAGCCTCTCTGCTCTAGATGCTTTTATAATCCCCTCTTGGGTCCCCAGGAGCCCTCAGTCCATCCATGTGAAGCTCTTTGTAACCATCCACCAAGTTTGGAAAGCCTTTGAAATGTCAAAAGGCATAACAGGTCTCTCTTTTCTGAAAATGGTGATATTGTTATACAGTAATTAAAGTTACTTAGAAGTTGATTGATAAGATCACACAAGAAACGTGGGGTGACATGTCAAAGTGAGGCAATTCCTGAACCATAAATTTTGGAAGCTGGTGTGTGAAGCTCATGCCATGCACAGTTGGGCACCATGCTGGGAGCCATTGAAGCTGGAAATTGAACACACATGCAGGGCTGCAGCATGACCAGGGCGTGGCCACACCAAGAACAAAGAGACACCTCAAAGGGCTGGATGAGGTCACAGCTGTGGACACCCGGCCCCAACTCCAATTAACTAAATAAAGACCATAGCTGCAGGCATTTCACTCCTGTGATGAAATACAACATGAAGATCTTCTCCTAAGATATTTTTCCTAAATTAACAAAAGATTGTTCTTCTAAAATAGACATAATCTGTTACTTGGAAAAGTCCTTGAGCCACTACCCAGTTCTGCTCAGTTGCCTGTGTTTTCCACTCTGCCTCCTTATTTGAAAACTAAATAAATACGGGCCACCCAGAGACATTCCCAGTCTTAGCCCTCAGAGTCTCAAACTCTGCAGAAGGTTTTGACCCTCCTGGAGCCCTAAAATCATACTTCTTATTTATTTAAGTCTTCACCATACACTCATTTGGGAGGTTGGGGGTCTAGGTCAGGACCCGAAAGCACTGTGGTCTGGCCTGGCTGACACATATGCAAATTTTCAGGGCATAAGAGGTGCATGACGAAAAAAAAGAATCTTGTTGGCCTGCCCTTCGAGGTCAGGTACATCCCATCTTGGCACCCAGGGATAACCTGAAGCCTCCAACGATCCAGGGAGGCCATGAGCTTCTGGTACAGAGGGGCCTTGCACCAAGCTCCACACGTCCCTTCTGGAGGGCCAGTCTTGTAGCTGGCCACCCTTAGCACTGCAGGGCTGCTCCACAGTGACTACATGGCTCGCCCCCCACACAGCAAATGCTGTGTTAGCAGGTGTGGGAGAAACCTAGCTTGTGCCCCTTCCATTCTGGTTCCAATTACATAAAACACATCTCTATAGAAAAAAAGTCAATATATTAAAAATACAATAAATGCAAAAACTTCAGGAAAATGAATGAGTGACTGATTTTTTTCTATCACTATTTCTAAAACTTATAAGGTTTGCTATCATGTTTTGAATAATAAAACACTATCTGAAAAAATAGTTCTATTGGCATATAATAAAAGATGGATTACATAGATTAAATAACTATTAAATATTGTAAAATCTGGGCTTTGTCCTGAGAAATCCAAACAGCAGGGTCATTAAATGGGTGTCTCAAAACCTATTGTGGCAAGGGACTGGACAAGAATATGCTTTATGTGTGTGCGTGCATGCATGTGTGTGTGCATGCATGTGTGTGTGCATGCATGTGTGTGTGTGCATATATGTGTGTGTGTATAAAGATGTGTGTAGTTGAATAAAGGAGTGATCAGCACAGGCTTTGAGGTCAGCCGGCGGTGGCACTGATGCTGGCTCTGTGCCCCAGAGAGTCCTCATCAGGCCCCTTGGGGTCCAGGCAGGAACTGGGGTGCTGCCTGAGGCTGTGCAGGTCTCTGGGGGTTGCTGGTTTCAGGCCAGCTCCACCCACAGATCAGTTATACTGATCCAGAGAGGCCAGGACCTGCAGCCGCAGTGGGTGTCGCTGAGGAGCCTGTACAGTGCGGCCTCCTCCCTGTAAGTGAGGAGACATCGGAAATCTCAGCCTCACCGGTGACCTCACTCCTCACAGGTGTCAATTGCAGAGGGACTGCAAGGTGAACGCGAGGAAAAATACAGCTTTTAGAAGAAACCGTGGGAGAACATCTCTGGGACTTGGGAAATGAAAAACTAGTTACTTAGCTAGAGAGCAGGCGTGTGCGTGCGTGCGTGCGTGTGTGTGTGTGTGTGTGTGTGTGTGTGCTACATTGTGAATCTTTAACATTGTTCTGAGCTCACTTGTTGAACACTCTGTCTCTGGTGTTGGCTGAAATGTTGAGAGGTGGGGGAGCTGGGGAGGCCCTGGGTCAGGCAGACCCCCCACTTTGTCAGTGGATCAACCCTCCGACCAGTGGGTTTGTAACCTGATGATACTGTTGGGAGGTAATGGAAACAGGAGGCAGGGCCCAGCCGGACGGAGGGACTGTGTGGCTGTCCCTTGGGGCTTGGATTTGGTGGGCCTATTTATTATCACTGACCCCTGCCTCTCTCCATCTCTCCCTCTCTCTCTCTCCATCTCTCCCTCTCTCTCTCTCTGTCTCTCTCTCTGTCTCTCTCTGTCTCTCTGTCTCCCTCTCTGTCTCTCTGTCCCCCTTTCTCTCTGTCTCTCTCTCTGTCTCTCTCCCTCCCTCTCTGTCTCTCTCTGTCTCTGTCTCTCTCTTTCTCTCTCTGTCCCCCTCTCTCTGTCTCTGTCTCTCTTTCTCTCTCTGTCTCTCTGTCCCCTTCTCTCTCTGTCTCTGTCTCTCTCTCTGTCTCTCTCTGTCTCTCTGTCTGTCTGTCTCCCTATCTGTCTCTCTGTC
>PVLA01012105.1:0-47267 GCA_004027455.1 Hydrochoerus hydrochaeris
GGTTCAATCCTAAGTACTGCCAGATGGAAGGGAGGGAGGGAGGGAAGGAGGGAGGAAGGAAGGGAGGGAGGGAGGGGGGGACTTAGCACGAAGTCTAGGGGAGGCTTGGTGCCAGTTTCTACCCATCCTTTCCCAAAGGAATCCTGCGGTCAGTGCCTCCTCCCGGCGACAATGTGTGCCAACACTGGTGAGTGCTGCCAACCCCAGAAGCCCAGAGCCTTGGTGCCCGGGCTGTTCCCGTGTCAGCTACATAGCCGTGGACCCAAACCAGCCCGACCTTAACTCCTCTCCAACCGCAGAGGCCCAGCCCCAGGCATTCACCGTGAACCGCAGTGCTAGCCTGGACGATCTGAGACGGCCCAAGTATGTGCAGACAACATTATCAGGCAGAACATCTCCAGTGCTTCCTTTGGAATGGACAAGGTGTGAGCACCCTAAATATTTTTTTTAGTGCAGTACTGGATAATGAACCCAGGGTGTTCACACTGAGCTACATCTCCAGTCCCTCTTTCCCTTTTTTAATTCGAGCCAGGGTTTCACCATATTACTAAATTGCCCAGGTAGAGCTCAAACTTGCAATCCTCCTGCCTCAGCCTCCTGGAATGCTGGGATTACAAGAGTGCACCACTATGCCTTGCCTGGGGTTACCTCTGCAGTGTAGTGGCCTGCCTCTGCTTAAACAGCTGGGTGCCCCTAACCGATTCCTCCCCTCCCCTCCCCTCCCCTCCTCTCTTCTCCTCTTCTCCCCTCCTCTCTCCTCCCACCCTCACTTTCTAAGGTCTTACCGAACCATCCAAACTAGCTGGCCTTGCACTTGCAATCCTCCTGCCCCGACCTCCTGAGTATTTAGTGCTATAGGCAGCCATCATCACACCTGGCCTTGAACTTCCTCCTCTGCAAAGCATAAATAAAATAAGATGGTTGGCGCAGTGCCAAGTGGCACACCAGAAGCCCCAATAGTAAACAGCATGACTGATTGGTTGATGATAATAATGTATTTTTTCGGTTAATATTTTATGGTTTAAATGTACAAACTTAGCCAAAAAAAAAATTGAAAGAAATAACAGTGAGTACCTGTGTGCCCTTATCTAGATTCTTGGACTGTTAACACTTTGCTACATTTATATGCTCTGTGTTTTTACACAAGCAAGCGTACACAGAAATTTCACAGTGTTCTGGAGAGTATTTAACCCGTCTAGTCTCACGTTAATAACATATTATATACTGCAGAATTACTCAACTAATAGATTTTAAATGTTGTTCCTCAAAAGATAATAAGTGTGTGAGGCCGGCCAGGCATCATGGCACACACCTATAATCCTAGGACTCTGATAGGCTGAGGCAGGTGGATCTAATGAGCCTAGCCTGGGCAGTGCAGTAATTCAGCAAGAGGCTGTCTCAAAAAATAAAAAGATAGGAGACACGACGTGGCGGTCCATGCCTGTAATCCCAGCATTAGGAGGCTGAGGCATAGCCAGAGCTACATAGTGAGTCCGCTGTGCCTGAATTGCATATTGAGACCCTGTCACCAAAAAAAGAGAAAAAAAAGCAGTGGTCAGGGCTGGGGTGTGGCTCAGTGGCACACTGGCCTGGTTTGCACAAGCTCTGGGTTCCATCTCCAGCACTGCAAGTTAAAATAATAACAATAATAATGGCCCCTGGTTATAATTATTACAAGAGAGCTGTGACACTTTACCCCTGAAAGGTGTTCTTGGGAGAAATACCACTTCTTACTAACTTCATGATGGACTTTATCCCTGTCTCTTATTCCAGCCTGGCCAATGGCATGATAGAATTTTGCATTTTGGGGATAAACTCTTTTGTACTTGTTCCATTTAAAATGGCAATTAAATACTACCTACTCAATGGTAAGGTGGAGAGTTAACAAGATATGGAGGAAAGGGCTTCACACAAGGCGTGGGGTGTACAAAGCACTCGATAAATATTAGCTGCTCTTGCTCCTGTTATGGGTTTTATCATTGTTTTCACACAGATTTCCCCACCACCACCACCCCTCCCTTGTGGGTGTGCGCTGAGGATTGAACCCAAAGCTTCTCTACCTGCTCTAGGGCCTGGGTTTAATCCTGTGTAAGAAACAAATAAATAAAGGGCTGGAGTTGTAGCTCAGTGGTAGCGCACTTTGCCAAGCATGCAGGAGGTGCTGGATGCAGTTCCCAGCACTATCGAAAACGACAACAGTATATATGTTAGTACTCAAGCCCAGCCTGGACCATTTAGCTATTTAGTAAGAGCTCATTTCAAAAGAAGAGGAGGAGGAGGAGGAAGGAGCTAGAGCCCTAGCTCAGTATGAAGGCCTGGGTTGAGTGCCCAGTAATAGAAAAAAGTATATGATGGTTCAAATACACATGATATAAGTGTGCTAAGAGCTGGGCATTGCGGCACATGCCTGTAATCACAGCAGTCTTGCAAGTTAAGGCAGGAGGTTTGCAAGATCAAGCCCAGCCTCGGTAAAGGATTGAGTTAAGAAGACTCTAATATTTTAAAATTTTAAAATGGGCTTGGGGTGTAGCTCAGTGTGAAGACCCTGGGTTTGGTCTCAAATCCTGCCAAAAGATTTTGGTTTTGTTTTTGCCTTTTTGAGACAGAGTCTCACTATGCAGTTCAGGCTGGGCTTGAGCTCACTTTGTAACCCAGGCTGGTCTCAAACTCCCAATAATCCTCCTGCCTCGGCCTCCCAAGTGCTGGGATTACAGGCGTGAGCCACCACACCTGCAACCCAAAAGAATTTTTAAAGTTAAATAAATCAGTAAGGTACTAGACATGATTTGGATATAAGTATTCTAGGTGTGGTAGCTCATGTGTATAGTCTCAGCTAATGGAGAGACTGAGGCAGGAGGACTGCTGGAGCTCAAACGGAGGAGACTGGCCTGGGTAACACAGCAAGGCCCAGTATTAAAAAAAAAAAAAGTGTATATGATACAGAGGATACATTAGATAATTATGTTAATATCATTAAGAATCAAGATCTTCAGAGTAAGGATAAGGGGGTCTCTGATGTTCAGTTTGTATAGAAAAAACAAGAGATTTGAATATCTTGGTGCACACCTGTGATACACATGCTTAGGAGGCTGAGACAGGCTTACTTCAAGTTTGAGGCCAGCCTGACCTACAAAGTGAGCTCAAGGCCAGCCTGTACTACATAGAAAGTCCCTGTCTCAAAAACTAAAAAAATGTTTAAAAAGATAAAAGTCCATGGAAGATAGATATGTTTAACCTGATTTAAACATTACACAATGTATACATGTGCTGAAATATTACGCAGTATCCCATTAACATGTAATTTTTTTTCTTTTTTGAAACAAGCTCTCAATATGTACTTCAGGCTGTCCCTGAACACACAATGTGGCCCAGGCTGGTCTTGAACTTGTGGTAATCCTCCTGCCTCAGCCTCCTGATTGCTGGCATGTGTCACCACACCTGGCTCATGTCTATAATTTTTGTTTCTACAAAGACTTAAAGATTTTAATTTAGGCATGAAGACATAGCTCAGTAGTAAATCACTTGTCTTACATGCGAAAGGGCCTAGGTTCAACCCCCAACATGGAAAAAATGAATATACATAAAATACATAAATATATAATATAAAATATTTAAATATAAAATATATTTAAATGTATATATAATAAAAAATAAAGAAAAAAGGCAAAAGATGTGCATGATTCTTCCTTTATCAGTTTTCAAAACAATGAGCTGGTTCTGGGCACCCTTCAAAGGGGACCCTGGGCTTCACAAGAGTCCCCAATGGGCTTGGTCCTGGTCTGACAGCTATGTCAGAATCTAAGGATGAAATACTAACAAGGGCTTGGGAAAGTAAACAAAGGTGGGGCAAAGCGGGGTTGCCAACTTCAAGGGAAACGTGGTCACAGGTCACAGCTGGGGACTCTATCACAGTCATGATAACGCAAACAAGCAAGCACTACTGAGTCAGCTAGAAAGAGTGATAAAGAGCCAAGTCACTGGGGGCCGGGGAGGAGTGGGCCTGCGGCAGAATTCTCACCCAGAGCAGCAAGGACGGCCCTGGAGGGATCCCTAGGAGGCTGAGGTCCCTGAATTTCCTGTGTGCTACTCACCTCCTGATGCCTGGAATCCAGGGCAAGTTCCCTGATATGCAGAGGCTTGGGAGAAGTGATGGAGGCAAGGCCCTTGGGAGATTTACTGTGGTTATGGTCCAAGGTGATCACAGGAGTTTCGCTGTTGTTGTGCTTTGTTTTTTAATTTTGTTTTTGCTTGTGTGGGGGGGTTGTTTTGTTTTGCTGCAGGGTTAGGGATCTAAATCAGAGCCTTACACACAAAAAGCTAGGCACGTGTTCTACCACATACTGGCAGCCACGTCTTCCAAGACCTTTTGTCCGTGTGTATGTTTGTTGGTTTGGTTTGGTTTGATTTGGTTCGGTTTAGACCAAATCTTGCTAAATAGCCCAAACTAGCCTCTATAAGGGATCCTCCTGCTTCAGCCTCCCAAGTAGCTGAGATCACAGGCATGCACTACAGCCCAGCAGCCACAAGGATCTTTGTAACAGGGCCAGTGAGAAAAGGACCTGTGACATGAAGAGCAGAGACCGTGTGGCACAGCCAAGAGCCAGGAGCCAGGGAGAGCAGCAGCCTCTAGGTGTCCCTTGGACCCTCCACAAGAGCCCAGCCCTGCTGACACCTTGATTTTAGCCTCACAATTCTCCGTAGACTCCTGACCTCCAGAGCCATAAGAAAAGAAAGCCATGTTGATTTCTGCCTCCCAATCTGTAGCAGTTTGTTACAGCAGCCCCTGGAAACCAACACACCAGAGTATCGGCCATCACTCTGAAACGCGAAGCTGGGGAGGCCCAGCGCCTGGGTGCTCCCAGGACTCAATACGCACCCCTCTGTAACCCTACAGTGGCTTTTGTTTGACAACAAGAGACGACATGTCTTCCCCTCACACCACACATTCTCTATCCCTAGACCTTTCAGAGCTCCCCACCTCCTCCTGTGGCTGGATCTGGGGTTCACGGTATATCCAAGGTCAAGACAGGTTCCCAGGCCTGTGTCAGAGCTGGTTTGTGCCTGGGTACAGGAGCCAGCTTGTGCCTGGGGCGGGATGCAGATGACCAATGTCACTCTCCTGCAATGTCCCCCAGACTGTGGGATCGCCCAGCCCCACTCATTCCAGTGCAGCCAGAGAATCCAAACTACTGTGGGACTCAGTTTGGGTTGTTTCAGCCCTGTCCCTGTTTTATAAAGAAATTTCTCAAGAGACCAACAGACTCATTCAACTTGGTAAGTACCCCTGTTGCCTAGACTCCCCCTCCCCACCTCACCCACCAACCCCCTAACTCCCCACCCCACCCTACCCTTGGCTTTGGGGACCGAACCCAAGACCTTCAAGTTGTGCTACAGCCTCAATCCTTTTTGTATTTTGTATTTTGAAGCAAGATCTCCCCTGAGTCATTAAATTTCCCAGAATGGACTTGAACTCACAATCCTCCTGCCTCAGCCTTTCAGAGTACTGAGATTACAGGTTCGCACTCTGACCCCACCCCACCCCACCCACCCTGTCAGCTCCCTGGGGATTTGTCTGTTTGTTTTTAATCTTCAAAAGAAGATATGTCGAACCCCTGGGTATCAGAAAGTCAACAGGAGAGGCGCCTGCCCAGGACTCCAGCTTCCTCCCCACGCTTGAGCCTGTTTTCCTGGTGACCTTGCACGAGTCTCTTGCTGACTCTGGCCCAGGGCCCTCTCTTGCAAAACAAGAATGGCCTCTGAAAGGTAAATGGTGCCATTCTGAAAATCAAGTCTCCAGGCAGTTTGGCACAGATTTGGGGTTCAAAGAGATTTAGGTTTTAGCCCTAAACTTGAGAGTTACTGTCTGATAAGCCTCAAGAAAATGACCAAACTCTCCTCAGTTTGCTTACCTTTAAAATGGAAATTAAAGCCAGGCATGGTAGCACACACCTGTAAACCCAGCACTGGGGAGGCTCAGGCAGATTTGTTGCAAATTCAAGACCAGCCTGAGCTACAAAGTGAGCTCAGAGCCAGCCTGAACAGCATAGGGAGACCCTGTCTCAAAAACAGACCAAAAAAAGGCAGGATGCGCTTAAATAAAGCAATGCCTCGTACATGCTGGGAGTAGCACCCGCACCACACCTGGCCCCATGTCAACACTGATGTGTTCATTATGATTATTTGTCACTCGGTCCACGCTAGCAATACACAGCCAGCAGGGGTCAGATCCCTCTAGGACAGTGATTCACTGATGGACTGGTCATTAGTCCAGGATATGTATGCATACCTACAAGGGTCCCTAAATATCTCCCATGAGATAGACATGAGGACATGTTAAAGAAATTAATGCCCAAATCCTCATCTTCTAAATAGACAATTCCAACCTAGGCATGAGGTCTTGTACCTGGAATCATAACTCCTGGGGAGGCTGAGGAGGATCATGAGTTTAAGCTCAGCCTCAAAAATGAAAAAAAAAAATTTTTTTTTTTTTAAAGAGGGGCCTGGGATATAGCTCAGTAACAGAGTGATTGTCTAGCATGGATCAGGTCCTGGGTTGCATCCTCGGTACTGAAAAAAAAATTAGGTCATAAATCCTTTGATAATAGCCAGCCATGGTGGCATACACCTGTAATCCCAGCATTTAGGAAGCCGCGGCGAGAGTTCCATGAGTTCAAAACCAGCCTGTGAAAGGGAAAACTGTACCAGAAAAATTGTTTCTTTTAAAAAACAAAACTGTTCTTTTGAAACTGCCTAGCTCTGTAACTGTTTCATGGCTCTATAATTAATTTCCTGACCCCTGTAACCATGAGAGCATAACCAGGCATGCAGGATGTCTGATTGTACCAAGGCTCATGATCATTAACTAGT
The DNA here is from genome assembly GCA_004027455.1 of Hydrochoerus hydrochaeris. Lineage (NCBI taxonomy): Eukaryota > Metazoa > Chordata > Mammalia > Rodentia > Hydrochaeridae > Hydrochoerus > Hydrochoerus hydrochaeris. Next base: position 6,868 of record PVLA01012105.1, read on the forward strand.
CTTGGAACTGATGATCATTAATCTAGCCAATGATCTCACCCTGCTAGGTAATCAGAGAATGGCCGGGTTGTCCTGTCTAGCCTTTGTACCTCCTGCTATGCCTCATATAAAAGCTCGAGCCCCCAGGAACTGGATGCTTTCTTCATGGGAACTGATGCCGGCCAGGACCACCAGCACAAAGTAAAGCTGTTCACTGCCTCCTGACTTCCTCGGTGTCATTCCTTTCCCAGACTCAGTTTTGCTGCAACAACTGAACTATGTAGGGAGACCCTGTGAAACAAAATCTTTTTGGTGGGGGGGTCAAACTCACAACCCCACACTTGCCAGGCAGGAGCTTATGCCACTGAGCTAAACCCCCAGCCCCACAAAATCTTCATCCGTGCTTGCTGGCCTACAGCTCCTGAAACCCATGGGCTTCCCAGAGTGGCAAGAGCACCTTTTGTGTTCTAAAGACAAGACTGGTAAGGGCAGGATCACAGGGCTGAGCTTTCAGCACAACCCCCAACCTTCCAGGAGGCGAGACCCAGGGCCCATGATTTAAGCCACGATGCTTAATTATTGAAGACTCCATCACAACCTACAAGGACAGCAGTCAGAGCTTCAGAATAGCCAAATACTCAGAGTCTGGGGGGACGGTGTACCCCAAGGACATGGAAGTACTTATATCCCCCTTCCCTATTTTGACCTATGCATTTCTTTCATCTTGAAATAGATTAGGACTGAGGCAAACAACTGGGAGGAATGTGTCACAGTCATAAAACTCAGAGGACATGCTCAGAACACAGAACCCTAAAGGGTTCTACTACTCCTGAGCACTGTATGTGGAACAAATCAAAAAACGCTATCTTTTAATCCATCATTTGAATCCGGAATTGTTTGCAAGACCCATCAGAAAAGTGCTGTTTTCAGTTTTTCATTTACCCCTGGGAGGAACCCAAGCAAGTGTTTCCATAGGGCAGTTTCAATCCAGCGCAGGCCAGGCTGAGTGTATTGTGGATAGGACAACTGTCCCAGTGCCTTATGTGCACAAGGAAGAAGCCAATCCAGGAGTTTCTGAAATAAAAGATGCCTTGGCCTGCCCCCCAGGGCCACTGTGATTCTGTTCGCCAGCCTGCTCGCCGCTGTGGAGGGGTCTCCTTTTCTTCTTTCAATAAATGTGCACCTTTGCTACCTTTCCTGTGGGTCTTGTCTGATTCTTTGTTCAGAACACCAAGAACCTGGAAAGAACCACGCCCCACCATCCAGTAACAATCCCACTGTTCTTGCATATCTTTTTTTTTTTTTTTTTTGAGACGGGGTCTCACTAAATCATAAAAGCTGAAACTTGTGATCCTCCTGCCTCAGCTTCCCAGAATGCCAGGGTTACAGAAATGTGCCATCATGCAGGGCTCATCTGTAGCCTTTTTCATGTGACACAGTAAACCAGGAAATGTTGGAAAAGTGTTTTCCCTACTTTCTGTGAACCACTGTACACTGGGAGGGAGCCTGGGAACCCCATTCTCACCAGCCAGTCAGAAGAGCAGCTTAACCAACCTGGGCCGTGCTGCATCTGCAGTAAGGCACAGTCTCGAAGGACTGAGACACTCTGTAGAGTCTCACGTCATCTTCAGGTAGGACACCTGTCTGGTGTCTGCTGCAAAACTGCTTGGGGAAACAACCTATGTTGGAGGGCAGGGATCACAGAGGGGTTCCATGTTGTAAAAGTACAAAGAGAAAAACATACAATTTGGTTTTTTCTGTGTCTGGTAGAATCTTCCTGAAAGACCTGGTTCTTTTCCTGTTTTGTTTTCAATTTGTAGTCAACCAAAGTGAAACAGCTAAGCATAGTGTCATCCCGGCACTCACGAGACTGAAGCAGGAGGATCACCAGCTCGAGCCCAACCTGGGGCAACTTGGGGACTTAAGTGAGATTCTGCCTCAAAATTAAAAATTTTAAAAGGCGCTGGGAATGTAGCTCAGTGTGAATGCCTAGGTTCAATAACCAATGCTGCCCAAAGAGGGAGGAGATGGATGTAGTTCAGTGATTGATAAGAGCCCTGGGCTCGATCTCCAGTTCTGCAAAATAAATAAATAAAAATCTCCAAAACCAACACCAGAAGAAATAAATACAAATACCCCCAAAATGATTAAAGAAACTGAATCTATAATTAAGTACCTTTCTCCCAGTATTTCTGATAACTTCACTTGTGAGTTTTACTGATTATTTAAGGAATAACACCACCCTTACACAAAATCTTTCCCAGTGAGGGAGATCAGAATGTCCAACCCAAATATATTTCTGTGGTGTATTTCAAGTTGGCCGTGCAGAGAAACCATGGGGGATCTGCCTCCCCTGCTAGACTGGGCTCCCTGAGGTCAGGACTGCATCCTTTCTGATGTGTCCCTGGGGACCCCCATCCCAGCCTAGACACAGCTGGCTCAGCTCTGCAGGTAAGGAGCCAAGGTGAGGCCTTTTCCAGACCTTCTGCATCTTCCACATCCTCACCTTCCTGTCTCCTCCAGCCTTCCACCTTATTAAGCTGGGGTGTGTTTAAATAAAGATGGAATTAAATGGACATGGAATTGACTTCAGCGTTGGAGACATGGGTGTGTGAATGGTTTCATTGGTTCCCACAAAGAAACACACGGGGACCAGTAACCTTTTCCCTGCTCTCTGAAGGTGGGTCTTGCCTTCTAGAAAGATAGAAAAGAACAGAACCAGCCCAGGCTGGTTCAGGTAGCTTTTAAAAAGCATGAGTAACCATAGGAGTTGCCTATGACTGATGGAGGGTGGGGACTGAAATGGCCAGCTACCTGCAAGGGAGGAGCTGGGAGGAGAAAGGGAATTTTAATGCAGTCTTTGAAATTTGTCATGCACCCATAATCACCTACAGCTGTGTAACTGATTTCTATGAAAAACTATAATGAGGTGGAGATAATGACAGCATCGATATCAAGAATGTTGTAAGATTCTGATGCCAAGCCAGGCAAGTAAGAAGCTTCCAGAACTTTAGCTGGCCCACAGACTGTGTGCCAGGATTTGCCTAAACTCAGGACAGGCGTTCGTCACACAATCCCTGTAATCCTCTGGAGGAAGTACTGATACATCAATCATGCTTGCCCATGAGAGAATCGAGAGGTCGTCACCCCCCGCCCAAGGTCACACAGCTCCTCCAGATCAGTGCAGGGTTTTCCTTGGAGGCAGGGAAGAAGGAGAGCATAACTGTACATCTCTGATTTCCTCCACCAGCTTCCCTCCCCAGCGTTTTCAGTCCCACTCTGAACCATTTTCCTCCTCACGGGGGTCTGCAATGCTAGAGCCTGGAACAGCGGTGTAAAGCTGGGGACGCCCCCTGGTGGACGCCGTTCGCGACGCAGTAAACCCAAGAGGAGTTCAAGATTGGACAGGGGTCCAGCTGGGATGTGTGGGAAGGTGGACGTGAGCCTGGAGCTCACTCATTCACTTCTTCATCTAAACCCAGAGGGATCACGCTGTACTGGGCTGCCAGAAGTAGAGCAAAACCGCTTCAGAGAGCAGTGGGAGAGAAAGAGAGGGAAGGACAGATGAGTGACTGCCATCTCGTAGCACTTAGGAGTCAAGGGATCGTGGCCCAATACTACTGACCTTGAGCTTCAAATTCCTCAGTTCAGGATGCGTATGGTGTGGGTTACTTTCCAAGAATTCGTGGGAGCCTGGTGCGGCACACGCCTAATCCCAGAACTCTGAGAAACTGAGGCAGGAGGCTCACAAATTAGAGCTCCACCTGGGTAATTTATTAAGCCTATCTCAAGAGAAAAAAAATTAAAAGGGCTGGGGACGCAGCTCATTTTGAAGGCTCTGGATTCAGCTCCCCCTGCTGGAAGAAAAAGCAAGTGTGGGTAGAGTTACCTCCCGCAGAGGAAAACAGAAATTGAGCAATGTGGCCCACAGGGCACAAAAAGGCAGGGGCGGCAGCAAGGACAAAGAGCTGAATGTAGGCAACTCTTGTACCCTAAGGTTTGCAAAACCTGGGATTTAGCCTCCTCTTCATTTTACTCCCAAAGGTTAGCTGCCCCTTTCCAAAGCAAATCTGTTAAGCTCACTTCCCTGCAGCCTCCTTTGAAGCTGTCTCCACCCCTCTGCAGTGAGAACCAGCTGATCCACATATTTTTATCCATCAAGACAGTTCTTGCCCTAGGAGAAATCCTAGGCCAGATGTTGAAACCAATAGGCATCCAGGGTGAGGAAGACCTGTCTCTCCTCTCCCCGGTCCTGGTCTAGGTGGAGAAGCCAGAATTAGACAAATCATTGCAGTTGAGCAGTTTCCAGAGCAGAGGATGGTGGGAGAGCCAGCCTAGACGGGCACTCTGGCAGCCTGAGTTGGAGCAGGCAGAGGGGAGGAGCCAGCAGATCAAATCAGACCCCCATGACTCAGGCTTTGGAAATGAAAATCTCTAGCCAGAGGAAGACACTGGGCATAAGGAAAGGAAACAGCTTACAAATCAGATCTGTCTGGGGCAGGGGGAGGGATATGTGTCAAAGTCACTCTGAAACATCTTCCAGGATTTAAAACAGAGACCCAGAGTCATATAAATGGATACGGAGGATATGGACAAGTTGCAAAAACTGAAGAAAACATCTAGTTATAACATAATGGGTGACCCATATGATATGGGCTGCCCTGGGTATAAGGTTTCCTGTTTTTGCATTATTGAGCAGGACTTTCTGAGCCACTTACAAGACAGACAAGAGCCACAAGCTGCACTGTGAACCCAGGTACTGCACGCTGATGCCACCAGCCTGTGGGTCTCTGAGGGAACCCCCTCAATCGGACTGCCAAATTCTCCGCTTTGCCCTGGGATATTGTAGAAAGCTATTTGTATGGTGAGTGGAAATAAAATACACTTCGTGGCAACAACAGCAACAAAAATACATCTAGCAGGCTGGGTGTGCTGCTGCATGCCTGTAATCTCAGCATGCAGGAGCCTGAGGCAGGAGGCTTGCTGTGAGCTGAAGGCCAGGCTGGGCTACATAGGGAGACCCTGACTCAAAAACAAAATAGATAGACAAAAAACTGTACAGAGAACACTGGGCATGGTGATGCAGATCTGTAATCCCAGCTTGCGAGGCTGAGGCAGGAAGATCACTGTGAATTCAAGGCCAGGCTGGACTACACAGTGAAACTCTGTCTCTAAATAAATAAATACAGACTTTTTTGTCTATTCTTAGAAAAAAAATAGTTAAAAGGAAAACTGTTCTGCAATTCTTGCTCTAGAACAATGTAAATATAACTCCTGGGCATAAAAGTGCTAAAGTAAAAATGTTCTACTTAAGTGTGTTAGAAGTAAATCAAATGATTTCTGAAACATTTCCAAGTATAGACTGCTTTTCTGTATGTAATTTCCCAGGCCAAGACTTACTTTTTGTAGTCTAAGAGAGTGTAGTCTAATGATAGTGGAAGAAACCCCGTGTGGTAGTCCATACCTGTAATCCCAGCAATCAGGAGGCTGAGACAGAAGGATTGCTGTGAGTTCAAGGTCAGCCTGGGCTACATACTGACTTCAAACCTGGCCTTAACTGTAGAGTGAGACCCTGACTCAAAAACAAACAACAAAACCGATAGTTAAACTAGGATCTCACTTGTGTGTCAGTTTTCGCTTCCTACTTTCTATGGCCAAACTACCGACATCCTTAAACTTCTTGGCATTCACTATGTTATAAATCTACTTTACAATTGTGCTTCTTCCTGTAGCTTACATGATCACCATTTTAAGAAGAGCTATATATGATTAATATAATATTTTGCCTATCTGATAATAAAAATACAAAAATGCTTCTGAAGTTAAACAACAAACTTTACTAGAGAATTTTAGCCAAACATTTCATTTTTCCATACATCAAAAGCCTTACGATCAATAGAATGAAAAAAGGAAATACTGGTTTTCAAACAGCAATCTTCATAATTGGAGAAGAACTTGTATTTGTAATATAACTGATAGTTAAAATACAAAACAAGGACCAGGAACATAGCTAAGCAGCACAGCGCCTGCCTGGCAGTGCAAAGGTGTAAGTTTGATGCCTGGTACCAAAAAAAAAAAAAATCAATTAACCAGGTTTGAACAAGAGTGAGTTTTAGAGAAAACTGCCTTGTATTAATTCTAGTACAGAGAATAAAAACAAGCAAAGAATAATTTAATTCACTTGATTAACCACTGCTTAATGTAAAATTCTATCTACTCAGAAAAACAGAGAAATTGAGTCTAATAATTATAGTGTCCCTATATTGAAACATTTTCTTATTTTTTTTCCATATGTAAATGTAAGGGCAATTAACCAGCGTGTTTTGCTGATTAAGATTTCCTAAATAATTCTTAGCCATCAAAGTATAGCTGTGATGAAACCAGAGACAAACACCCAGGCATTTATTGGAAATCTAAAGTGCAAAATAAACATGTATTCTATACAGTCTCATCACAGGAATAACAAAAGTTAAACTGTTTTGGTGGGGCTTTGTTTGTTTTGTTGGTTGGTTGGTTGGTTTTTGAGATAGTACCTCACTTTGAATTTCAGGTCAGCTGAATTTGTAGCCCAGGCTGGCCTCGAACTGAAGGCAATCCTCCTCCCTCAGCCTCACTAGTGGTAAGACTACAGTTGTACATCACCATGCCTGGATTGAGTTAAACTGTTTTATATAACACGTGTATTGGTTTGATTTTTTTCATCTGAAACTTCTTTTTTCTGAGAACCGTGAACAAAGAACTAGTTGCCCAGAGTTTTGCAGGCAAATTGGAAATATGTAATGTGGCTCACAGCCAAAAAGAGACTGAAATCAAAATAAGCAAGCCAAAAGAGTCAGAATTCGGAGCCAGGATGAGTATGATGGAATGCAGAACATCATTTATAATGCCTCTTTCCGGCTCATTTATGTTCCTTTTTTTTTTTTTTTTTTTTTTGTCTTTTTAAGATAGGGTTTTGCTATTTAGTTCAAGCTGGCCTCAAACTCACAGTGACCCTCCTGCCTCAGCCTCCTGAGTGCTGGGTTTACAGGTGTGCACCGCCACACCCAGCTTCATTAATGTTCTCTTGCAGCAGCTTTGTCATAGTTCAATCAAAAGACCAGTCTTTTGATTGAACACCCACAAACAGCAAACTGACGGAGATTATGGGTTAGTACTCATCTCTAGAACAGTATTATCAGTATTGGGCCTATTTGTCACATGCATCTCAGTGGTAGAGATGGTCTCAGTATTCAGGTAGTTGTGAACAGTCATTCTCCTTCATGAGCCTAGTCAGTAGAATATCTTCAAAGGAAGAAACAAAGAAATCCAAAATGCTTCCAGGCATGAACACAGAGATCACACAAGATCAAACAGAAAAGCTATGTCACTCCTGGGATCCGAACTGTCTGAACCAGGCCACACTTTCAGCATAACCGAGTAAAAGCCATGGTTCCCCATTGGTCCAGTTACAGCTGATGCTTCCATTGAGACATTGTGGATGGGACCATGAAGCTGCTGGGTACAAAAGTTCCCTGTGATGATGCAGTCAAAGCCCAGGACAGGCATCAAAAGGAAAGAAAGACCCAGGACAGCTGGAAACTCCAGCTGGTTGTAGAGGAGCCACCTGTCTCGGAAGGTTTGTGGCTGGGCTCCGTTAGCTGGCACGCACAGGTGAGTTCTTGATGACATTCAAGTTCATGGGTGTCTCTCACCCTGTAGGTGATTCTCTCAGACAAAACCCAGTGGGGACTAAAATATTCACCTCGGACTAAACAGGAAGTCTGAAATGATGGCTGTTCTTGTCATGGAATAAAAAGATTCATCAAAAACCTGTTAATTATAAAAAGGTGAGAGAGTTACACAGAACCCAGAGAAAAGTCCAGCTGTCTTACATCACTGATCAGTAGATAAAAATGCAAATTTAGATCCAACTTCCAAGGAAGGTCAGGTACTATCAGGGCAGCATTTTTTTTTTTTTTTTTAGTCAATCAGCCACAGATATTTGGCACAAATTACAAAAACTTCAGATGGGGCTGCCAGACCCCTTTAACCCACCCACTAGACAGAGTGTTTTCTGTGTTCAACAGCCAGGATCTGGAAAAAGTCAAAATGGAGTGGAACTGAAAAACAAGGCAGGCCAAAATTATGGCCTTAGCAATTAGCAGTGCTTGAAGCACACCTAAGTTGTCCAAGAGAAAACGCAGGGCCAATCACACAAAGAGTTCTGGAGTTTAAACACCAGGTACCTGGACCCTGGGCATGTGACTGTACTAGCCCACTGCTCCATGTGCCAGGTGACTGATGTGTCCAGTGACATGGCACTGGAGAATTGACTGTCCCTGCTTCCCGAGAGGGGTTGAGCCAACCAAAACATCCACTCTCTGCTTTGACAAAGAGGACTAAAGTGCCCTGAGGCAAACTACAATGCCTCTGTCTCCAGGACATCTCCATCTCACCTGAAGAACCCTCAATTCCTTTTGGATACAGTGGACAATATTGCATTATTCTGCTTTAACTTTCTTTTTCTTTTTTTTTTTAATTTTTTTTAATCGCTACCAGGGATCGAACTCATGACTGCATGCTTGCAAGGCAAGCGCTTATGCTGCTGAGCTAAATCCCCAGCCCCTTAACTTTCTTTTTCATAAAACCTCCTCTTGGATCTACAGCCATAAGTGGGGCTGAGAAAAGCCCTAGTCAGAACGTCTTTACTCCTGCATTGGCATGTCAGTTTAGAAGTCAAATATTCAACCTCGACTTTGTGATTTTCCCACAAAGTCCTATTCCCTTACTAGGAAGACATTTACCAGTAAAATTTGTGGGCATTTCTCCAATTCCAGAAAAGACCAAAGCAAATTTTACCTCTTGAGACTACACACTAGGCCTCCTCAACCTAATTAGCCAGCAAGTGGATCCTACTGTGTAGTATAATGGAATATCTGGGAGGGCAAATTCAGCAATGCCAGTAATGATAAAACTAAAAGATCCCAGCTAGAAGCCAAGCCCTCCCTACGAGTCAGAGCCATGCACAGGCTGCTTGGGGGAGAACCAGACACCAGCCCCTTCTGGCATGTGGGCTCAGAGACAAAAAGAGCAAAGGTCCTGCCCCCCACCAAGCAATCTGCCAATCTGGAGAAACACAGGTTGAAATGATAGCTATTGAAATAAAATCCAACTTAATGCTTGTAATGTTTAGTGTTTCACTGAATTTGCAGACCTAAACTGGTAGTCTGATCATCTATTTAAAAGATGACAATATGCAATATAGCAACTATGGGGAATTTTCTTCTGAAGCTGGTAGCCATTGTTAATTCACTATTGTTTTGAAGTCCTGTATCATTCTCATTGTTTTGTTTGGTTGGATTTTATTCTGCTCTGTCTTGTTTGATTTTATTGTACCTGACAACATTGGCAGCTATTTCAAAGATAACAAGATATAGTATGATAGCAAAAAAAAAAAATCCCAGCTAGTTTCCCAAATAAATATAATATCCAATAAAACAGGAGGCTCATAAAGACTTCCAGTCTTTCATAGACAGGTTTATCAAATATGGCCTTCTGTGGCCTTATCAGTCCCATTGCAATATTCCCATTCTCTCTGTGGTAAAACCTTCTGGAAAATAGAGGCCAGCACAACACTTCTGCCTCATTAATGAGGCTGTCATCCCAACCATCCTCTGGTGGCAGACCCTTATACAATGCTTCCTTGAATTCCTGGAAACACAAATTGGTTCTCACCTTGAACCTTAAAGATGCTTTCTTTTCTATTGCTTTCCATCTAGACTCCCAGTTTCTGTTTGCCACTGAGAAAAACTCACCTCAGAGGAAAACCAGTATACTTTGACAGTTCTCCTATAGAGCTTTAGAGAAGTCCTCACCTTCCCTTTTAATGAGGGAAGGATTTAAGGATCCTAGTGCTTAAATAGGGAATTATCCTAAATTTATAGATGACAATTTAATTTGCAGCCCAACTTCAGAGTTAACCAACCATAATACTATCCAAACTCTCAATTTCTACCTAAAAAGGAATATAAAGTCTCAGGCTCAGCTATCCCTTCAGAGAATCCAATACTTGCGATACATCCTTACGCCCAGGAAATGGAACTGTCTGGGGACAGATCCAGCCTTTTTGTGATCTTGAGCCCCCTGCCACTAAAAAAAACAACTTCATTCCTTCCTAGTTCAGCTTCTGCCCAATCTGGATACCTAATTTTAGACAAAGCCTCTATATAAGGCTGTCAAGTCCTGTGTCTGAGCCCTTAGAATGGACAAAAATGACTGAGTTGCTTTTCACGAATAAAGCATGCTCTCACGCAGCCTCCAGCATCGGGAATACCTGACTTAAGAAAACCCTTCTTCCCCTACAGATCAAAAATAGAGAGGAATTGCTTTGTATGTCTTGGCCTCAAAGCTGGGAAGCCTGCATAGTGTCATACTTTTCAAAAAAGTTAGATGGAGCAACTGCTGGATGACCACCCTGCCTGAGGACAATAGTAACTACAGCTATGCTAACAGAAAAGCCCACAAAATTAACTTTGGAACAAAAATTCAAAGTCCTGACTTCCCATCAAGTCAGAGCTATTCTTGAGACAAAATATTATTTGTGATAGACAGGTGAATAACTTACCAGAGTACCAACCCATGCTTCTAAACACCCGTGCAGTTACCATGAAGGCTTGCCCTATTTTTTATCCTAGGTCCAGAAGTTAGCCACTGTTGTACACAGGTGATGTTCCAGACCTATGCAAGCAGGTAGTACACCAGTGATCCACTCCTTCAAGAGGAGGAATGATTTGCTGATGGAAGTAGCTTTGTCAAAGAAGGATTAGAAAGGCAGGTTATGCAATTGTCAGTTCACAGCAGGTCACTGAGGCCAAATCCCTTCCCCCATGGACCTCTCCACTCAAAAAAGCAGAGCTCTTAGTCCTTACTCAGGCATTGATATTAGGAAAAGGCAGTAATTTAAATATTTACACAGATTCCAAATATGCACTTCTGATGCTACATGTTTGTTCAGCAGTATTAAAAATGGGGCTCACTAATTAATAAACAATCATACATAAAGCACAAGTAAAAAATTCTACAACTCTTGGAGGCAGTCTGTCTTCCCAGAGTGTGGTTCATTCCAAGGAACACCAAAGGCATATGTCTAAAGTCTGCTTGGGAAACAAAAGGCTGACAGGCAAAAATGGCAGTCATAGCTCAAGCCCTAGCCCTATCCCCGGTTCCTGAAACCATTAACTAGGCCAGGTGTGGTGGTGCACACCTGTAAATACCAAGAGGCTCACAGTGAGTTTAAGGCCAGCCTGAACTACATAGTGAGGCTTTGCCTCAAAAAAAAAAAAAAAAAAAAAAAGGCAGGACCCAGGGATTTAGCTCAGCGGCGCAGCACCTGCCTGGCACGTGCGAGGTCATGAGTTCGATTCCCGGTTCCAAAAGAAAAAAAGCTGGGTATGGTGGCACATTCCTATGATCTCAGCACTTGATAGACTGAGGCAGGAAGGTTTCTATGAATCTGAGGCCACCCTGGGTCACATAGTTAGTTCAGGTTCAGCCTAGACTACATGATAAGACCCTGTCTCAAAAACAAAAATAAAAGAAAAAAGTCTATAATCCCCAGAAAGATAAATAAGACTTAGGACAAGGAGACATTAAAAGGAGGTTATGGTGGTATTTGGGAAACAAACTAGTCCTTCCCCAAATGACACAGTAGAATGCAATTTTTAAAAAACACTCCACGACTCTTTCTGCATGGGACACAGTCACTAAGATTCTCAAAGAACCAGAGCTAGTGCCAACCCAAAAGGGACTCCTGCAGACCGGTTAAAGCCAGAATGAAAGGATTCCTTTTCAGGAACCCTTGCCACACCACTGCAGTAAGAGTGGTGGAGAGAGAGGGAGCTAGATCACCTTTCTGGAATAAAGTCAGTCCCACTTGAGCTGTTGGAGGCAAAGAGCTACAAAGCAGAAAGCTATGCCTGTAAATCTCTGGGAGATCTGAGGCTCCTCTTTGAAGAGTAGGACTCAGGTTCTGCTCCAAGTACAGATAAGGAGAGTCACTAATGACCCCTGCTCCACCAAAGTGTAAACAGACACCAGCTTTTAACTGATCCCATAAAGTGGGTGATGCTGCTAGGGCTGCTGCTCTCAGGCTCTTGGTAGTTTGTCTAATCTCCCTCTCACTGTACTTTGCTCCCTACAGGAAGCATAAAAATAAAACTTAAACAAAAACAAACTTCTAAGTAATAGCATTAAAAATATAGGTCTCTAATTGCTGGATCTACCACAGCCCACCTTTTAAGATAGTCCAGGAAATAGTTTAACCTACTTCTGCTCGTATTTGGTTTCTGTCTCCTCAATCCAATAGTAAAACTTATCTGGTCAAGGCTTCAAAAGATCCACCTTCAGGTGACAATACAGCCTACAGTCCGTGACTCTCCAGAAAAATCCACCGAGCTTTCTGCCATTGAACAGGCAGCTCGACAATTCCCGACGTGTAAGGACTCTCTTCTCGCTGTCCTCTGACGGGTTCTTTCCAGCCCAGCCAGTGAGCCCAAGGCAGTTAGAGAGCACGTGTTCTCCAGCCGTGCCACCATGCCCAGCTTGCCATTTTGATTTCTTATCCCGTCTTTTGGGACCCATTAGGGGAGACTAGTCCAAAACATTGGTCTCCTGTAAATTTTATTTAATACCTGTCCTTGTGCTAGCTTTAAAATAATCATTTTTAAAATAACATCTTTAGAAAATCAATTTTTTTTAATGCGTGGGATGTAACCGGTTGACAGCTGGATACAAAGGGGGAGGGAGCAATAGCCATCACCAGGAAGCCGGCAGCCTCAGTTCTACCATCCCCTGGCTGCCTCCCGATGTGAATCTGCGGGAATCTGCCTTAATTTTTTCTCCCTATACCCTCACTCAACTCTAAGGAATGGTACCTAAAGATGTCAGGAAAAAAGGATGAGAGGGATGTATGTGAGGGGTAGGTGAGAGGACATTCAGTAGCCTGAAGTAAGACGCTAGCTGCTGTCTGGATCCAGCAGGAAATACCAGCTCCCGGCAGAAGCTCTGAGGTCCCCTTGTCTGCCTAAATATGATCAAGACTTAGGACTGACTCCTAAGCCTTTGTCAACAGCTGAGATTCATGCAAAGACTTTATCTGAGTATATCAAGACAACCTTTGTTCCCTGAGAATTACCTTCCTTCACTCTCTCATAATTAGTTCCACCTCTCTGGGGAACAAGGGAAGGGGAAAGGGAAAAAGAAAGAAGGGAGGAAAAGAGAATAGAAAGAAGGAAAGAGAACAGAAGGAAAAATGGAAATAAAACTTTTGTAAATAAGTAGGGGTAGAGGAGTTGAAGGGAGGGGAGGGGACCGGGGGAAAAAAGAAGCAAAAGAAGCAAGATATATCATGCACAGGTACAAATTCCCTATGATGAATGTTTTTATTGAGTATATCCAAAATGTACTGATAAAAAAACAAATTAAAAAATAAAAATGGGGCCGGGGATTTAGCTCAGGGGCATAAGCACCTGCCTGGCAATTGCAAGTTCATGAGTTCGATCCTTGGTACCGCAAAAATAAATAAATAAATACATATGAAGAAGCCCCAGCCTCCAGTTCTTTCTGTAGCTCTAGGACAGGATAGACCTCTTCCTTTCGCCTTTCTTGGAGTCTCTAAGTAATTAAAATGGTTCTGGTCCTGTTAATCTGTCTTCTATAAATTTATACCAGAGACTCAAATCACAGAAACTTCTGAAACTAGAGGAGAAATTTTTTTGGTTTTGATTTTGGGTTTTTTTTTTATTGTTTTGTTTTGTTTTGTGATATTGGGGTTTGAACCTGGGACCTCCCCACTAAGGTGTATCTCCAGGACTTTTTATTTTTTATTTTGAGGCAGGGTTTTGCTAAGTCACTAAAGCACCCTAGCTGGGCTCATACTTATGACCCTCCTGCCTCAGCCTCTCAGAGCGCTGGGATCAGAGCTGTGCAGCACCACACCCACCTGGCCGAGGAAGAAGTCTGGTGCAGGTGAGATGCCAGGATGCTGAGAGGAGGTGGAGGTGCAGGACAGAACAAGGAGAGTGGCGAAGGAGTCAGACAGGAGTGGGAGAAGGAGGAAGGGACAAGGAGTCATCAAGCCCAGTGCAAAAGAACGCTGCCACTTTGTGTCTGTGACAAAAATTAGTGGGCTGATGTCATTCCTAGCCAGGGATGCTCTTGGAATCTTAGGAAACCCAAGGGCTGGAGAAGCAGGAAGGAAACAAGACTCATCTCAGACTTCTATCCTGCCCCGGCCTGGGTGCCAGGTGGGGCGGCTTTGAAGAGGGGAGAGAAGACTAAGAAAGCAAGACTGAGGGTGTCCCCATCGGCCTGGGTCCTTGCTTTAGTAGAAATGGAAATTAAATCTAAAAGCACAATGCCAGGCATGGTGACTCGTGCTTGTAATCCCAGCATTTGGGAGACTGACGCAGGAAAATCTCCACAAGTTTGAGGCCAGCCTGAACTACAAAGCAAGATCCTGTCTTTAAAAAAAAACTATAGCCCAAATTTACAAGAAAGAGTTTTAACTGGAGAGTAAAAGAAGAGGGGCCCACCAGCAAGGCAGGAAGCCTGCTTTAAGATCTGGCTGGGGGCTGGGGTCCGGTTGATCGTTATCTCAGTCCCGGTTTCCTACTTGGAATTCTCAAAGCTGGAGGGGCAGTTCTGTTCCCACAAAAGGATTATCTGTGTTTGTGGTAGCTTCAGTTCATGTGGGCTCTGTTTTTCCTGGAATCCAGATGATGGCAAGTTCAGGACAATGCCTGGAGACTTCTGGGTTTAGTTGAGTGTCCCTGTAAAATCCTTATCTCCGTGTCCCATATGATCCCGTAAATTTAACGCTGATCGACCTGGCTTAGTCAACTTCTAAACAGACTCTCTCGTAGAGATTAACCTACCACATACAGAGCTCTGAGGGGACTTGATCAAAGTTTTAAATAAGAAAGGATACAAAATGAAGTCAAGATTCGTTCCACGTTTAGTCATGTGTAGGTCCAAGTGAAGAGTCATAGTCTTCAACAAAAATGGCTTTTAAGTCCCTGACTATCCCAAAAGAAAATAAAAATCACCTTCTAATGAACGAAAAACTAAGGACTCTTTCTGGCCCTGTCCCTAGAATGCTCTCTGGCAACATCAAGAGGAGGAAGCTAGGGGAATTGGGTAAAGTGTGGACCAGAGAGCAGAAACACCATGGCTTACCCCAGGACCCCAAATCCAGTTCCACAACCACAGGCCTAGAGAATCACAGGCAAAATGAAGTACCACCACCACTGTGCTGGCAATTTCCATTGCACATCCACCACCCACCCTGCTGGAACTCCAGGACTGGCAGCCTCCAAAGTGGCTCAGAAAATCCATAGCAGGCAATAGACTCAATAAGCTCGCTCCAGCTGTGCCAGACCCAGATCAGGGTTTCTACTGGGAAGGAACTGTTGACAGTGGATGAGGTCCAAGACCTTAGCATGGGCATCTCCTGGCCCAGGGTGAGTAGTTAGTGTGGAAGGCAGGCCAAGCTCCACCAGGGATGACTTAGTCCCTGCACTACCAGAAAGGGGGAAGGGGAGCATGTCTCATGGGGCTTCTTTCCTGGTCCTTGGTGTCTCAAAGAATTAGACAAGACACACAGAAAAGGCAGCAAAGGTGCACAGTTATTGAAAGTAAAAAAGAAGTATACTCTGCAGTTTAACAGACTGGTGAAAAGGTCCACGGCAGTATGGAAGATAAAGCAAAAGGGATCCTTTGTATTCCAAATACCTAGATTGACCCTCACCTCATGCAAATAAGCATTTTGGCTTTTGTCCTATCAAAAGCTCACTTGGTCGTTCTCTCAGGACAACTGGCACAAGTGCCACAAAACTGGGGACAAAAGGAAGCCCTACTAGAAGAAGCAGAAGTATGAGTTGGGGCACTCTGCTGCGGACACTAAGATTGACCCCCATGGAATACACAGTCTGAGTTCAAGGAGGCAACAAAAACTACCGGGCCCTGAGGCTGGATGCGGGAAACTTCTCCCGGGGCCCTGAGTGTTGTACTGAAAAACAAGGGTGACTGATGTTGTTTACAGTGCATCCCATAATGAGCTGGTCCGCACCAAGACCCTGATGAAGGTGCTCACTGACAGCATCGTCCCGACAGTGGCACAAATCCCACTGCGCACTGCCCCTGGGCCGCAAGAAGGGGGCCAAGCTGACTTCTGAGGAGGAAGAGATTTTAAACAAAACATAATCAAAGAAAATTCAAAAGAAGTATGGTGAAAGGAAAAAGAACGGCAAAATCAGCAGTCTTCTGGAGGAGCAGTTCCAGCAGGGCAAGCTTCTGGCATGCATTGCATCAAGACCAGGCCAGTGTGGCCGAGCGGACAGCTATGTGCTAGAGGGCAAGGAGCTGGAGTTCTAGCTGAGGAAAATCAAGGCCCGGAAGGGCAAATAAACTTCCCTCCTGCCTTACTCATGTAATAAAGATGTTTATTGTTCTTAAAAAAAAAAAACTCATTTAATCTCATGCCAGATGTAAATTATCCTACTGAAAAATTTACTTAGTCTCTGGCCAGATGTAAATGAAACATTTGGGTAGTACCCACATGTAAATGAATGATTGAAAATAGCATCTTCTGATTGGTCCTGCAAACAGCATCAAATTCAGATGAAGGATTGAAAATAGCATCTTTTTTTTTTTTTTTTTTTGAGACAGTGTCTTGCTATGTAGCCCAGGCTGACCTCAAACTTAACACGATCTTCCTGCCTCATCCTCCCAAGTGCTGGGATTACAGTCATATGCCACCATACCCAGTGAAAACAGCACTTTTTTGATCAATGTTCAGTGCTCCAGAGGTGTAAGCCTTCCATCTTTTGGAGGCCAGTATTTTTAGGGCATTTTTAGGAAATATCTCACTCAACTTGTTAGCCATGAGTTTTTATGACATTTTAAACATCTTGCCCAGTTGGATGTCTGGTTTGTCCCAAACCTAATCATCTTCCACTTCAACTGTGAAATCTATTCTGGGAATCTTGGAATCTCCCCACATATACTTTTTCTTTTTCTTTTTCTTTTTTTTTTTTTTTTGTCTTTCTTTCTTTGAAATCTCCCAAATATTTTTTCTTTTCTTTCTTTATTTCCTTTTTTTTTAATTTTTTTATAGAGTCTCAGTAAATTGCAAAATTTCCCAGATCAAGCTTGAACTTGCAATCTTCCTCCTTACTTGTAATCCCAAATAATCAAGAGGCTAGGGCCAGAGAATTACTGAAGGCCAGGTGTTCATGAGTGGCCTGGACAACACAGAGGAGTCCCATCTCAAAGTTATTTTTAAATTTTAAATGTATTTAACAAACATTCAAAGCTCATTATACTATTATAAGGGTTTATAAATATTAACTAATCTCATTTTTGTTTGGTTGTTTTTTGGTTTTGATTTTGGTTTTGGTTTTGTTTCATTTCGTTTTGTTTTGTTTTGTGGTACTAGGGTTGAACCCTGGCCCTTCACACTGAGACCCAGACTTTTAAATTTTTTCATTTCGTTTTGTTTGACATCACTGGGGATTGAAACTAGGGCCTTCATACTGAGCTAAATCCCTAGGCTTTTTAAAATATTTTTTATTTTTAGACAAAGTCTCACTGAGTTGATAAATTGCCAGCTGAACTCAAACTTGCAATTCTCCTGTCTCAGCTTCCCAGAGTGCTGGGATTAAATGGTCAACTCATTTAATGTTGGCATAGTACCTTATTTATTAACAAAGGATCTGGGACAGAGGAGGAAGCCAACTCACCTTGATTGGTCTAAGAGCAGCTCTTCTAAAAGTGGGTGGTCTTGAGCAGGAAACAGAATGAGCCAACATTGGTCCTTAGGCCAAGAACTTCAATAGAAGGCAAGTACAAAAGTTCTGAGGCTGGCTCGGCATTAGAAAATAGGGTCTTACTCTGACACTCAGGCTGGCCTTGATCTTGTGATCCTCCCACCTCAGCCTTCTGAATGCTGAGGTTACAGCCATGTGCCACTACATGAAGTTGGATTAGAAAGATTTAAGGAAGACCAGTGCAAACCAGGTTTGGTGGCCTATACCTGCAATCCTAGCGCTCAGAAGGTTGAAGTAGGAGGATCACAAGTTCAACCCCAACCTGGCGTACATAGCAACTTTGAGACAGTCTGGACAATATAGCAAGATCCTGTCTCAAAAAAAAAAAAAAAAAAAAAAAGCAGAACAGTTGACCAGCATGACCTAAGCTATCAAGAACAAAGAATAAGTAGGCCAAGATGGTGTCAAATTGAACTCTCAGGGGACAAATCCTGAAAGGCCTTGTAGGCCCCTTGCTTGACTTGTATTACCAGGTGTGTTAGTCAGCCTTCCATCACTGTGACGAAATACCCAAGAACAGCAACTAAAGAGGAAAAGATGTGGTGCATGGGCTCAGTTTCAGAGGTTTCATTACCTTGGGCCTAAGACAAGACAGAGCATCACAGTAGTAGGGTGTGACAGAGAAAGCTACTCATCTCATAGCAGTCAAGAAACACAGAAAGAGAGAGAGCCAGGGATGAAGGCGCCAGGGACAAGCTATAGTCCCCAAGGACATGCTCCCCCAGTAAGGGCTCCCACCTGCAAGCTTCCATACCTCCGCATAATACCATTGACTCAGGAGTCCACCCATGAAGACAGTGCCTTCAGAGTACCATCACCTCCCCAATGCCCTCACCTCTGAACACTGAGGCCTCTCTAACAAAGGAGATTTGGGGAAACATTTAATAATCAGACTATAGCACCAAGGTAGTCAAGAATTTGTTCTGGAATCTCTAGACTTAAGAACTTTAAGTTTTCTTATCTATAGGATCTTACAGTATTGGTCATCTTTAAATATTCCATTCTTGGAGTTGGGGATTTGGCTCAGTAATAGTGTTTACCTAGCGCAGTTGAAGCCCTGGATTTGATTACCAGCACTGCACAAATAAAACATTTAACTCTTGGAATCTTCACAATCTTTAGCAGGACTTGGTGGCACATGTCCCTGTAATCCTGTAGTACTTAGGAGGCTGGGGTAGGGGGATCACAAGATCAAGGCCAGCCTGAGCTACATAGCAAGACCTTATCTCAAATAAACAGGAAAGAAAGAAAGAAAGAAAGAAAGAAAGAAAGAAAGAAAGAAAGAAAGAAAGAAAGAGAATCTTTGCCATCTTTATTATAGGCCAGAGCCCTTTCTTTTAGAGAAAGGAAAAGAGAGAGAGAGAAGAAAAAAGAACTAGAGTCTAGGAACCTTTGATCGCAGTCTCTTCTAGCCTTTTTTCCTAGTCACTTTCTTTGTCACCTGGACAAAATACCCAACACCTGCAATGTAAAGAAGAGCTTTCGTTTGACTCGTGGTCTGCCTGGCTCCAACGCAGAGCAGCATGGCAGAAAAGTGCCTCATGACATGGTGGCAAGGAAGAAGTGAGCGCTGGGAGGAGCTGGAGATGGAGATAAATTCTTGCAGCCCACACCCCTTCAGTGACCGGCTCGTATGACCAGATTCCACCTACCAGCAAGTCAGCTATAAGCTTCATAATCAAATAACCTTCCAGAAGTCCTGCTTATCGGCACATGAGGCTCTTTGGGGATATCTAGATATAAGCCATAGTATTCCACCATGGCCTCCAAAAGCCTCATGCACATTCCTTTATGCAAAAGACATTTAGTCCACCTGCAAGAGTTGCCAAAGTCCTGACAGTTTCAGCATTGCTGAAAAGTCTAATTCCCGATCTCCTCTGACACTCAAAGCAAACTTTGAGCTGTGAAACCCTATAAAAAATCAAAAAGAAAATTAAACGCTGGTGATTACAGTGGCACAGGATATACATTCCCATTCCAAAAGGGAAAAATAGGAAAAGAATGGGAACAAAGCAAGACCAAAGCACAGCAAGGCAAGCTCTAAATCCTGTAGCTCTACATTTGACACTTAGGGAAAGCTGTGGTAACGCCAACTCCCAGTAGCTCAGGCGGCCCTGTGCCTAGAGCACTGCCAGTGGTTGTTAACTCGTGGCTTATCTCTTGGGCTGGCTTTGCTCACTCCTTGCAGCTTTCCGCACCTGCTCCTGGCTCCTGGATTCTCCAAATTCCTGGAGTTTTCACTTGACTTTCTTCACCTTCACTGTCACCGCCTCACACACTGCCCTCTCAGGGTCACACCTCCTGGTCTCCCAGGTCTTCTTCTGAAATCTGGATGGAAACCTCCCTGACCCCTCAACTCTGTCTGCATTCATGTAAAATCAGCACAATGTGAACAATACCAGGGTCCGCCACCAGCTCCAGTACCTTTTGCAAGGGTCTCTGGGTGCCTGGATGGCTGAGTACTGTGAAGGAACCCCAAGAAGACAATTTCCTAGGCATCCCATCGCAAGCACGGTTCCCTGAGATTCACTTCTCAAAGCAAAGTCTTTCACTTTTCTACCCTTGAGTCTGAGAAGAGTCAGATGCCTCCCATTCCCTCGAGGGCCATTTTGTATTGTCCCAGTGTAAAGTACATGACTTGTTTTTAATGCCAATCTTTTCAGCAATCAAGATCTCCACTGCTCCAACTGTATAGGTTTTATAGGAGTTTCCTTCCTGGCAAAACTCATAACTTTTTAAAAGATGTGGCTGTGTTGTCTGCTGTTGATTTTCAGTATAAACCTAACTAAAAGAAGCACACAGTATCCATGTAATAGTCTAAACATTTGACTGTGTTGCAATTTCCTCTGCCAGATCAATTAGTCCTCTCCTCTTAATCTCAGTCTCCTGAAAAGTCTCAGGATATGAGGAAAATGTTGACAAACTTCCCAAGAGAGCATAATATCCATGGGCTGGAGTCCAGCGGTCAACAAAGTCTTTCTTCCCAAATGAAACTTTTTGATCCTGGCCTTTACCAGCTGCATTACTGCCAGCATTCTGGTCTTCTGAGATTAAACCAGAATCTCCAATCAAGCTTGGCTCACAGTATTTAAGGCGGATTCTCCAGCCAGCATCTGCAAACCTTTCCAGACCCCACCTAACAGAAAGTCAGCTATGATGCCTCCATAATCCATTCACATTCCAAAAGCCTCACCTCTGAGTGCATGAAGCTCCTGGGAGACATCTAGACAGAAACCATAATGCCTCCATCCTAGCCTCTTACATAGGTGCCATGAAATTGGGGAAGTTGACCTGACTCTGTTACCAGGAAGAAGACGCCAGTTTTTAACGCTAAAGGGCTTTAGGGGGCTCCATACCCAACCTTAAACCTGTCTGCCTGCTTTGCTCTAACCCTGAGATGGCTATAAAGGAAAACATGCTTGAGCAGCATCCCACACCACCTCTCATCCCCTCTGCAAAAGGCTCCACAGTCTTTCCTTATGCTGCTGACCACAAAAATCCAGGAGTAGGGAAAAGATTTTATTATACCAGATAACATATCCTTCTGGATTTTGTTCACTGTCTGCAGTAGTCTCTTTCTCCCTATTTTAATAGTCTCTTCTTACCTAAATCCAGATTTGTTTTTATTTGATTCCTCTCTGTAACTTCAAACCCAATTTGTCAGCCAGTCCTGCCAGTGCTACCTCCAAGTACATCTCAAATGCAGGCATTTATTTCCCTCTCCACGGCCACTGTCCCTAATCCAAATTGCTATCATCACTGGATGGACATTGCCACAGCTGCCCCAGTGCACTTCCTCTCCCCCTCCTCCTTCCCCTGCAATTCCTTCCTTGGCTGACTGCCTGAAAGGTCATTTTAAAGGCAAACAGAAAACTCATCTATGGTTGGAGGAGTGATAGAGGCAAGTCACTGAATGGAAAGGGGGATGAGGGAGCATTCTGGGGGTGATAATAACTATCCTGATAGTTGGGGACTATGTAAATGCATGTATTTGTGTTTGTAAACTCAGCTAATAGTATAATTAAGATCACCAATTTCACTATAAATTTACTTTACAAAAAATTACCTTTAAACAAATAGTGAACACCAGCTGATGATATGCTGCTATATCTGGGAATAAAGTATGTTGGTATCTGCAACTGACTTTGAAACACACCCAGAAAGTAAAAGAAAATGAATTAATGGGGTAAGATGAGTAGATAGGCAACAAAGAGAGCTATGCAATGGGTATAATTGGGACTCAAGACACATGACCCAAAATTATAGTTCAAAGACCGGAATATGCCACCCTAAATTCTACCTCATTAGCATATTTTGACCCAGTTATTTTGAGAAACTGCAGACACAGGAAAAACTGTCTTGCTATAAAAGAAATTTACATCTCTAAAAAGAATCTACATTGATAAATAACTGCGTCTAGAGGAGGACTCCTCTGAGATCACTTCCATTGCCCAAGAGACTTTTTATGTGCAGCTTTGATTCACAAAGCATTTAACCCTCTCCACTTCCAGTGGTCTGACCCCACCCCAAAGCCTCAGCCACTGTTACGTTCTGTAGCTCAGGATGCTAAATAAACTCCCATGCTCTAGCTCTCTCCCACATTACATGGAACTCCTGTGTTTATGCATATAATTAAAATGCTTTTTCTGCATTAATCAATCCACTGTTGGTTTATCTCGTACACAATTATCAAAAGTTTAGATAGAGGTGAGGTTAAAAAAATAGAGCCAAGCAAAAAAGAGACAAAAAAATCAAAATTTCAAAAATTGTATTTTAAAGAAAAACTGCAGCTTCAGAACACAAACTTGTTTTATTCACCTTTTTTTTTCCCTTTTCCCCAAACTGTGGACCTGGGCAAGTCCCTTTTGTAAGGCTCAAATTGGATATTACTCTCCAAGCACCCAATCTGTTTGCCAACAGGAACATTGTTCTCAGTGGAGACTCAGCTCAGCACTGAGGCTGCCCTCAACAAACACAGGATAAAGATAGAGCAAGGAATCTTGCGGGTTCCCCAAATATGGATACACCCGAAAATTTACACCAGACACCTCAAGGACTCACCAAGGTACAAGACAGCCAGAGAACTGTGACCCCTACCTTAAATTTTAATGATCTATTTTATAAGAGGAAGAGTGGACAAAAATTCTGTGTGTCCAGGTTTTTATGCCCTATGTCAAGGCCCAGAATTACTCAGATCTTGTACAATCTGTTATGCCCATGTGCCAATAAGGCCAGCTAAATCAGAGTCCAACTAGATAAAAGTTGAGCTCTTGAGTGCTCCAAGAAAAGCATCTCGGATAGCTGTGGGACTAGCAGTAAGGTCAGCAGAGGCTTCAGAGGACCCCCAAAAAGGTACAGAAACTAGTTCCTCTCTTTTACCTACTATATTCTCTCCTAGGACTGCTTCCCCCACCCACCTCCTTATCAACCTAGCCACTCCCTATTACCAAAGAGATCCAGCCCTGCTGGTGTAACCATCCCAGTGATTCAAAAGCTAATATGTGCCCACTTTGGAGAAGTCTCAAATGGGTAGCAGGGCGTTGTGAGCGTACGTGTTCCCTTCTTCGTGAGTGAACTGTTCCAGATGAAAACAAAAATTGGGATGGCTCTCAAAAGACCCAGATGATTCATAGGTAAATTTCAGACTATGGTTATAACTTAGGATCTAACTGAGACAGATCTTCGTGCAGTTTTCTGCTTGCTGCACCCCCTGAAAATAAAGCCAACTAATGGGCCAAAGCACGGGCTAAGGCCGATGAAGTAAGTACATGCTGAAAATAATGACAGGGATGTGAGTATAGTTGCAGTACTTGAAAGAAACCCTGATTGGCAACCAGTTAAAGATGAGGGCCATTAAAAATTGTGATAAAATGATTGCTTATTTAATTGATAAAAGGAAAAAGTATGTGAATAAGCTGGTCAATTATAAAAAGATTACAGAAATTACCAGAATGAAGAAGAAAAGAATCTTGTTTTATTTTGGGGGCACTTTTACTGAAACCCTCCTTAAATACACTGACATTGAGCCCAACTCACAGACTGGACAAGCTTTATAAAAAACATTTTATTAACCAGTCTTCCCCAGATATTCACAAAAAAATTTCAGAAACAAGCTACAGGTCCTCAGACCCTTACGAATGAACTTTTAAACTTAGCTTTTGGGATCTTCAACAATAGGGAGGCACAGGAGAGATGACAACAGACACAAAAACAAGCCCAATTTATTGCTTTGACATTAAGTAATAGAACCCTGCCTCCTCCAAATGACCTGAAGATTCCACCTACAAAGAGGAAAGAAACCAGATGGCTGTTACCACTGAGGAGAGCCTGGATATTTGCAAAACAACCGCATAAGCTGGGCCCTTCTTCACTTGGGATGTGCCCCCACTGTAAAGTAGGAAAAGATGGGAAGCAAGACTGCACTCCCCTCCAAAGTGGGGAGAGTCCACCCGCTCCCATGTTGACTGCCCTATGGGGTTAAAGGTGCCCAAGGACTCTCAAAACCCTTCTCAACTAAGTGAACATCACCCTAGATGAGCCTTGGGTAATTCTTAACATGGCAGATAACAAGATAAATTTTATTTTAAATATGGGAGCATATAAATCTGCCTTACTGGAATCCTCCAGATCCTTTTCTAATAAAATCTATATTGTGCCTGGTGCTGATAGTATTCCTAGGGTCAAATCCTCTATAATGCCTCTATCCTGCAGATGAATTAGTTTTCATTCAAGCTTTCCTAGTTTTTCCAGAATGTCTTACCCCATTATTAAGAAAAGATTTTTTTTTCCTCTTTGGGGACAACTCTTTATCTGGCACCAAAATATTCATGGAGGGAGGGGGCATTAGTAAAAGGCCCAAGAAGTTGCTAAAGCTTTGTTAAGGGACATTATTCCTAAGTTTAGACTTCCAAAGTCACTCCAGAGTGATAATAGATCTTCTTTTTGAGCCAGGGATTTAGATCAGTGGCATAAGCACCTGCCTGGCAAGAGCAAGGTTGTGAGCTCATTCCCTCATACCAAAAAAAAAAAAAAAAGAATGCTTCTTGAAATTTGTCATTCCCATAATTTCTCTCTTGGTGAGTTTGTTGTTTGTGTACAGGAATGCTGTTGATTTTTGAGTATTGACTTTGATCCAGCTACACTGCTGAATCTGCTTATTAACTCTAGTAGTAAAGTATCATGTCATCTGCAGATAGTGATAATTTAACTTCTTCCTTTCCTATCTTTATTCCTTTTATATCTCTCTCTTGTCGAATTGTTCTGGTTAATGTTTCCATTATACTCTACTGAATAGAAGTGATGATACTGGACAACCTTATCTTGTTTCTGATTTTAGAGTGAAAGATTTCAGAGTTTAACCACTTAATGTGATGTTAGCTGTTGGTTTATCATAGATAATTTTTATCAAATAGAGGTAAAGACCATCTATTCCAATTTTCTCTAGGGTTTTTACCATGAATGAGTGATGCATTTTATCAAAAACTTTTTCTGAGTGTGCCCTTCCTGTGAGTCAGCAGAAGACATACTGGGTCTGGAAAGAGTACAACAGAAGCCAATTTGCCCTTCCTGTGAGCTGTGTAAATCTTGCAGGGCCCAGGAAGACAGACAAGCCAACTCACCCTTCCTAATAGCCATGCAAACCATGCGGGGCTCAGGAAAAGAGAAGCCAGTTTGCCCTTCCCATGAGTCGGCGGCACAAGCCATGCTGGGTCTTGGAGGAGCACAATAAGAAGCCAATTCACCTTTCCTGTAAGTCATGAAAAACATGCAGTCCCCAGGAAGACAGACAAGCCAATTCATTCTTCTGTTAACTGACCAGCACACAGGCTAAGAATCAAAAACACCGTACCACCCCCCAACCCCATAAACAATTGGCTGATTTGAAAGAAAGGCTGAGTTGATAGCAACTGAGATACAAAAACAACTAAATTCTTGTAATGTTTGGTTGACTTTGCAGGCCTAAGGCCAGTAGTGTGAGCATCTATTAGGAGGAGACCAATATGCAATATAGCAAATATGGGGGATTTCCTTCTGTCTTGTTTTTGAAATCCAATATTATCCTCACTGTTTTGTTTTGTTCTGATTTATTGTCTTGTTTTATTCAATGTTCTGTCTTGACTGGCTTTATTCTGTTTTGTTTTATTTGATTTTACTACGACTGATGGTATGGACAGCTATTTTGAGGATAATAAGATATTTTATGGTAGCCATTGTTGATTTCCTATTATCCTGTTTTGAAATTCTGTATCACTTTCACTGTTTTGTTTTGATTGACTTTATTCTGTTTTATTTTGTTAGGTTTTATTATCTTTAAAATTTTTAAAAATTTAAAGTTTTTTCTGCATCTATTGAAATGACCTTTTGTATTTTGCTCTGTTAATTTGGTGTATTACATTTATTGATTTGTGTATGTTGAACCATCTGTTCATACCTGGGATGAATCCTGCTTGGTCATGGTATATAATTTTCTTTATGATTTGCCATATTCTGTTTGCTAGTATTTTACTGAGGATTTTTGCATCTGTAGTGGATTGGTAACTGGTAGTCAAGTTAGACACCAGCTGAACTGAATCAGCATGATTCAGTTGTCAGCATAAAAAGGAGACCTAGGGAGGAAGAGTTTTAGCACTATGGGTTCTCCTAAGTGTTGTTGTTTGGAGCCATTGGTTCTCCTGGAAGAGCTTGTCATCTGGCTTTCCTGATATGAATTCAGCTGTTATCATTGGAGGAGTTCAGGACCTTGTTGCTGAGTATGGCTATGGTTCACTTTAGGAAAGCTCTGGTCCTTACTTTGAGCATTGCTTCCTGGCCCCAAAGGAGAAGATGTGCACTGTTTAGTCTCCAGAAGTTTGTCATGCTGGCTTCCTGATATGAATTCAGCTGTTCTTGTTGTCAGAAAAGCTCATTGTCACTGAGGATAGCTGTGGTAGATTTCAAAGGGAGCCCTAGTCCTTACTTTGAGCATCACTTCTTGGCTCCACTGCAGAATCCTCAACCTACTGGCACAGATCCTTCACCCCACTGGCATAGACTTTCTAGCTTCCACCACTGACATTTGGGCCTTCCCAGGGCAGATTTGTGAAAGAGATTTGCATGAGTCATTGTCATAGGCTCTAGGTTTTCAGCTGAACTCATGCAGGTTATTGCCATGGGATCCAGTCCCTCAGCTGGGTTTTCTAGGTCTTTAGTGTTGTGCACAGATTTCCTGCACTTTCTTTGTATTTAACTCCTTGAGTGACTAGTATAAATAATATTATAAATTATGTGTCCTGTATGCAATTGTTCTCCTTGAAACTCCTGACTACAAAAGCATCTATGTTAATTAGAAAGATTGAACTGTAATTTTCTTTATTGGTTGGATCTTTCTCTGGTTTTGTTATTAGGGTAATATTTGCCTCCCAAAATAAATTAGGGAGAATTGCTTCTTTCAATTTCATTACAGAGTCTGAGGAGTATTAGTATTAAATAATCTCTAAATTTCTTGTAGAATTCAGTGAATTCTGTGAATCCATCAAGAACTGGATTTTTTGTTGTTGGTGGTAAGTTTTCATTATGTTTTCAATTTCATTAATTGATACTGGGTTATTCAGAAGTTTTATGTCTTCTTGACCCAGCTTTGGTAATTCATATGTTCCTAGGAATCTGTCCATTTCTTCTGTGTTTTTGATCCTATGAAAGTAAAGCTTTTCGAAGTAGGTATTGGTGATATTCTGTATTTCCGCTGGATCTGTAATGATTTCACCCTTATTGCATGAGTTTGAGGGGGTTTTTTCTTTCTTTTTTTTTTTATAATGTTGGCTAGGGATTTATCAATTTTATTTATTCTTTCTAAGAACTTTTTGATTCATTAATTCTTTGTATTATTTTTTTATGGTAGTCTCAATTGCATTAATTTCTGCTCTGATCTTTATAATTTCCTCTCCTCTTTGGGCTTCAGGCTTCACATGTTCCTTTTGCTAGAAGTTTGAGGTACAGCATTAGGTTATTTGTGTTCATTCTGTTTTCCTGATATGAGAATTCACCACTATAAATTTCCCTTTGAGGACTGCCTACATTGCGACCCATGGGTTCTGGTAAGTTGTATTTGCATTTTTGTTTGATTGTATATATTGTTTAATTTCTTCTTTAATTTCCTTTGTGACCTATTGGTTGTTCAGTAACGTGCTATTTAATTTCCATATGTTTATGGAGCTTTTGCATTTTTTGTCATTAATTTCCAATTTCAGTGCACTACAGTCAGATAACATGCATGGGATAATTTCAATTCCTTTTCAATTCCTTTGCATTTACTTAAGCATGTTCTATGGGTTAGTATATGGTCTATTTTAGAGACCAACCTATGTGCAGCTGAGAAGGATGTATATTCTGATATTGTTGGGTGGAACACTCTGTAAGCAGTCCATTTGTTCACAAGTTGATTTAGTTCTGTTATTTTTTTGCTAATTTTTTGTCTGATCTGTGTCTTTGTGTCAATAGGGTGTTAAGGTCCCTCATTTTAATTGTTTAATTACTTATTTGATTTTTCGTGTCTGTTAATATTTGTCTTACATTGTTAGGTGCTCTCATATTTGGTGCATATATATTTATGATTTTTATCTCTTCCTCCTGAAGTTTTCAAGGGGATATTGTTTCCCTGAGCCCTCATTGTGTGGGACTCAATGTGTGGGAAGGACAGCCCAAACCTGCAGACTGACAATGACTAATGGTGACCACAGAAGCCTCGGAGAAATGTACCAGTGGATCAGAGCAGTGGATGCAGCAAACTGCAATGGCTGATGAATTACTCAGATTCAGCTGTCCGGCAGGGGAGCATAACTGGTGAGTGGCCATCTTGGAGAGAGGCCAACTGAGCTCAGAACTCAGAGCAACTGCTGGCTCCATCTAGTGACTCTCAGGGTTAGGGCAAGACTGAATTGAGTTCAAGTCAGGAGGAGGTCAAGGGGTGGAGTTCAAACTGGCAGGAACCAGCCAGCAGAAGGCATACAGAGTGTTACAGGCTGAACAACTTGAATTCCAGTCTCACAAAAAGAAGCCAGCCTAAACTTCATTGGAACTAAAAGTGCTGTCTTGCTGGGATTAATCAACATGGACCTGGAGTCTGCCTGCCTACTTTGTTCACCAATGGCAGCAGAGACACACCTTGAAGCAGACATTTTTTTTTAAATTTTCTCTTTTTATCTTTTTCCTTTTCTTGTTTTTACTTTGTTTCATTTTTCTTGACTGTATATTCTTCTTTATATATTAGTGTGAACATGGTTTCTAGTTTTTTGTTGTCATTCTGCTCTATTCTTGTTTTTGTTTCTTCCTTCTCTCTTTCCTTCTTGTCTTCACCAGTTTACCAGAGTTTACATAATCTTACTTTGTCTTCCAGCCTTGATCCTAATCTTTTCCTCTTCTATTTCTCTATTTCTCCTACCCCCAGCCTTATAAATTTTCTTCCAAGAGTGTAAAATTGCCATACTCAGGGCATACAATTTTCTGATTTGTTTTTAGATTTTGTTATATAACCACAAATCTAGTTCATATGGTTGAAGGTGGCAAATTAATAGTGACCACAGTTTGACATTTTTTATGCTGTTTGATGCTGTTGTTATTGCTGATTATACTGCTTTAGCCAAGGTAAAATAATTGTTCTAATCAGTTGTTCCTCCTGGCATACCAAAACTGAGATTGCCTAAGAATCATAAACAACACTATAGACCAGTGCCAAAGAACCAGGGGCTGGGCCAAGTAGGCAGCAACTTCTCATCCACAATAAATTGAAGAGGTAGGATCTTGCAACAGACTCAAAATCCAAAATCTGGGGCCGAGGATATAACTCAGTGACACAGCACCTTCCTGGCATACACAAGGTCCTGAGTTCGAGTCCTGGTACCAAAAGAAAAAAAAAGCCAGCTACTCCTAGAAGACATCTCTAAGAAGTAGTCATTTCCTAAAGGTTGTAAATACTATCAATAAAGCAACTTGCCATAAGCAATTTATAAACATCAATTCAGGAATTAAACAAAAAATTAGAAAATAAAAAGACACTTAAGCAAAATAAAAACACACTTAAGTCCAGCTCACCAAAGACCAGCAGAGGGCTTTGAAGTAGAACAGTTTGAAAGCCCACCCACCTGGACTCTCTGAAATGGTACCAGCAAAGGGAACAAAGGACATGAAAAAGCTCTAGAAAAAATCAAATCAGAAATAATTTCTCAGATAACTACAAAGATGGTGACCATAATAAAAGACTTAAATAGTGACTTTAGAGCAGATAGAGTTGTTTTTTTTAAAGGACTTAGGAAAATGACAGAAACCATGAAAACCCAGCACAGGAAAGAAATGCAATCCGTGAAACAGACTCAAACAGACGTCCAGGAGATTAAAAATTCCACTGAAAGTATGCATAGTAGAATGAGCTGATGTAAAAACAGAATATCAGATACAGAAGACAGGATTGAGATTAGTGACCATGAAAAGAAAGATTTCTTAAAAATAGCCAGAACCCATGAGAAATCAATCCAGCTGCTGCTAGATGATACATAAAATTGATCAGAGTAAATGAAAAAGCAGGCGATAGAGCAAATGACATTTAAAAAAAAAAAAAAACCTGTTCATAAGAGTAAAGGTAAAAAAAATTTTCCAAGCATGGAAAAGGACTTTGACATACAGATAAGTGAGGCATATAAAACTTCAATTATCCATGATTTTAAAAAAACTACAAGGTATATAGTAATCAAGAGTAAAGAAATTCAACTCTAGAAAAAAATATCAAAAGCTGTTGGAGAAAAGACACAAATCACCTATAATGGAAAGCCCACTGGATTCACAGCAGACTTTGCAGTTCACACTCCCAAATCAAGGAAAGCTTGGAGTAAAATATTTCAAGCCCTAAAGGAAAACAACCTCCAACCCAGATTTATATACCCTGAAAAACTATCTTTTAAAATGAATGGAGAAATAAGATACTTCCATGACAAAGAACACCTGATGAAATTCACAACCACCAAAACAGCTCTCCAAAATATTATGAAGGACATTCTAGAAAGAAATAACAAGGACTACAACTCCATGAATCCCAACAGAATGAATCTACCAGGCAAAGCAAGCAACTGAACAGATTGGAGGGAAAGGGAACAACCAGCAGGCAAATAACATGACAAGGATAAATCAATACATATCAGTAATAAGAATCAATATAAACAGTCTCAATTCAGTAATCAAAAGACACAGAGGGCAGAATGAATCAAGAAGCAAGACCCAAAAATATGCTGCATACAAGATACATTTAATTCAAAAACAAATTCAAAAGCCAGGCATGGTAGCACACACCTGTAATGCCAGCACTCCAGAGGTTGAGGCAGGAACATTGCTGCAAGTTTGAGGCCATCTTAGGCTACTTAGTGAGTTCAAGGCCAGTCGAACTACAGAGCAAGACCCTGTCCCAAAAAACAAGCAAAAACAAATTTGTAGACTGGAACTCAACTAATGGAAAATTCTCCATGTGACCAGAACCAAGAAAAAAAGCAGGGATTTGTAGACAAAGTGGATTTCAAGCCAAGACTGGTTAAGAGAGACAAACAAGGTCACTATACCCTTGTAAAGGGAACAATCCAAGAGGAAGAGATAACAGTCATATGTGCACACAATTATATAAAACAAATATTAACAGACATGAAAAATCAAATAAGCACTAATAGAATTGTAATCAGGGACTGCAACACCCCTTTGTCATAAATAGACAAATCAACTAGACAAAATAAATCAACAATAAATACTAGAACTGAACTGAACTTTTGAACAAATGGACTTAGTAGATGTCTACAGAGTGTTCTACCCCACAACACCAGATTACACATTCTTCTTAGCTGCACACAGGACGTTCTCCAAAATAAACCACATACTAGCTCATAGAATATGCTTAAGTAAATGCAAAGGAATTTAAATTATCCCATGTGTATTATCAGACCATAGTGCAATGAAATTGGAAATCTATGGCAAAAGAAATACAAGAACTTAATAAACACAAGGAAATTAAATACACCCTCCTGAGCAACCAGTGAGTCACAGGTGAAATTAGATAGTTTCTACAATTAAGTGATAATGCCAATACAATATACTGGAATGTATGGGAAACAATGAAAGCAGTCCTAGGAAGCAAATTTATATCAGTGAATTCCCACATCAGAAAAAAAAAAACAGAACAAGATCAAATAATCTAATTTTGAACCTCAAGCATTTATAAAAAATAAGAGCAAGTCAAGCCCAAAGCTCATAGAAGGGAAGAAATTATATAGAATAGAGAAGAAATTAATGCAATGGAAACTAAGAAACAATACAAAGAATTGAAGAGTTGGTTCTTTGAAAGATTAAATAAAATTGACAAACGCTTAGCCAAAATTTTAAAAAAGAAATAAAAGATTCAAATCCTTGTAAGTAGGAATGCAAAGGGTGAAATAACAATAGATCTGCAGAAATCCAGATCAATACCTACTTTGAGAACCTGTATTCTAATAAAAGAGAAAATGCAGAAGAAATGGAAAGATTCCTAGACACATATGAATTAGCAAAGCTGAATTGAGAAGATATAAAAATTCTAAATAAACCAATATCAATCAAAGAAATTGAAGATGTAATTAAAAACCTACCAACAAAGAAAAGCCCATGTCCTGACAGACTCATTGCTGAATTCTACAACTTTAGACAAGATCTAATGTCACTACTCCTCAAACTCTTTAATGAAATGCAAAGGGAAGGAATACTCCCAAATTCATTCCCTAAAGCCATCAGTATCCTGATACCAAAACCAGGAGAATGACCCAACCATTTAAGAGAACTACAACCCAATCTTCCTAATGAGCATGGATGCAAAAATCCTCAATAAGACACTGGCAAACAAAGACACTGGCATGGTGGTACATCCCAGCACTTAGGATGTTAAGGCAGGATTGTCATGAGTTTAATGCCAACCTAAACTGCACTGCAAAACTTTATCTCAAAAAACCAACCAACAAACAAAGATACTGGCAAACCAAATGTAGTGAATCATCAAGAAGATTAAACTCCATGATCAAGTAGGATCATCTCAGGGATACTGGGGTGGTTCAATATCTGCAAATCAATACATAAAATATAACACATTAACAGAGCCAAGGACAACAGTCATATGATCATCTCAATAGATTCAGAAAAACCATTTGACAAAGTTCAACATTCATTCATGATTAAATGTTACAGAAAATTGGAATAGATTGCTTTTATCTCAATTTGATAAAAGCCATCTATGATAAACCAATAGCCAGCATGATACTAAATGGACAAAAACTGAAACTTTTCCCACTAAACTCAGAACAAGACAAAAATGTCTTCTCTCACCACTCTTATTCCGTATAATTCTGGAACCATTAGCCTGAGCCATGAGACAAAAGGAAGAAAAAAAAAGGATAAGGATAGGAAAGGGAGATGTTAAACTATCATTATTTGCAGATGACATGATACTCTACTTAGAAGACCCCCAAAACTCCACCAAAAGACTTCTAGATTTAATAACCAAATTCAGTCACATAGCTTGATTCAAAGTCAACACTCAAAACTCAATAGCCTTGCTGTACACAAATAATAAACTCACTGAGAGAAAAATTAGGGAAACAATACCTTTCATTCACAATAGCATCCAAGAAAATGAAATAACTAGGAATCAATCTAATGAAGGAAGTAAATGACCTATGTTAGTTACTTTTCTTTCATTGCTGAGAAAAATATCCCCAAAGTTTAGCTCACAGTTTGAAGGGGTTTCAATCAATATTTGGCTGATTCTGAGGCAGAGTGGCACATGGCAAAGGAGCAACCATTTATGATAGCAGAAGACAGCAAAATCAACAACTGAAACATAACAGCATCTTTCTGCTGCTTTTATACTCTAATTCAGACTGCTGGGCTTGAGATGGTTCCAAAGCAATTGGTAGACTGACCCAGCAATCACCCATCCTGAATTCCAGCATTCCAACACCAATCACACACTCTAGATTTAGCTACCTCTGAAAAAGGCCCACCTAAAAGTGCATGAGGCTTTGGGGGGACATCTAGACCCAAAGCAAAACAAGATCTTTACATGGAAAACTGCAGTCCTCTGAAAAGGGAGATCAAAGAGGATATCAAAAAATGGAAAGATATCCCTTGTTCTTGGATACAAAGAACCAATATAGTGAAAGTGGCCATGCTTCCAAAATTGTTATAACAATTTAATTCCAATCAAAATATCAATACCTCACAGAATTAAAGAAAACAACCCTAAAATTAATTTTGAACCAGGAGAGACCTTTCTAGGTCTAGTAAAAGCAATTCTGGGCAACAAAAGCAGGGCAAGGGTCATCACAAACCCCGACTTGAAATTATACTGCAAAGCAACTGTGATAAAAACAGCATGATACTGGCAAAAACAAAACAAACAAACAAAAAAAACACAAAGACCTAAGGATCAATGGAAAAGATTAGAAGATGCAGAAACAACTCCAGACATACAAAGCCACCTTATCTGGAAGAAGAAGCCAAACATCTTCCCTGAAAAAAAGGTAGCCTCTTTAATAAGCAGTGCTGGAAAAACTTGCTTTCCTCATGCCTAAGATTAAAACTAGACCTGTATCTTTCACCAGGTACTAAATTAAAATGGACGTGGATGAGAGATCTAAATATTAAATAGAAACACTGAATCTGATATAAGATAGAATAGGTAGAACTCATGAAGACATTGGTGTAGACAAAGACTTTATGAATGAACAAAACTCCGGTCACACAAGAGTTATCACAAAGAATCAACAACTGGAACCTCACTTCATTAAAAAGCTTTTGTACAGCAAGAGAAACTACCAACAGAGTAAAAAGACAACCCACAGTGTGCATAAATAACTTTGCCAGCTGTTCCTCAAAAGACTAATACCTAGAATATATAAATAACTCAAAAAAATCAAACTCCCCAACTTAAAACACAATCCAAAAATAGGCATCTGAAGTGAAAAGACACTTCTCAGATGCAAAAGTAGAAATGTGAAACAAATATATGAAAAAACGTTCAAGATTGGACTTCCAGTGAACCAGGCTCCACCACGGGGACTCAAAGGAGACTCAGCAAAAAGACAAACCATGCCTTCCCATCAGCCAGCCAGTGGGCCTGCTGGGAAACCAGAAGGACATCCCCTCCACCTGTGGGTTGATAGCATCCGAGGTGAAGGGAATAGCTTGATGCCTGTTATTATTTGATTGACTTTACAGGCCTGGGGCTGGTAGTCCAGGCATCTATTTGGAGGAGAGTAGTGTACATTGTGACAACTGTGAATGATTTTCTTCTGCCTTATTTTTGAAATCCAGTGTTTTGTTCTGTTTTACTGTTTTGTTTCATTCCTGCATCTGGTAACCTGAACAACTATTTTGAATATAACAATATGAAGTATTAAAACCATTGTTAAATTCCTATCATCTTGTTTTAAAAACCTACATAGCTATTGTTTTTGTTTTGTTATCGTTTTGCTTTTGTTGCTATTGTTTCTTAGGTTTGTTTGCTTCTTGATCTTTCTGGTTTTTTCTTCTCTTTAAAATAAAAAAAAAGTTCAAGATCACTGATGTTCAAGAGATGCAAACTGAAACAATGCTGAGATTCCATCTCCAGAAAGAATGGCTATTATCAAGAAATCAACCATTAACAAATGCTGGTGGAGCAGCAGGAGAAAAAAGAAATCTTTTGCATCTGTTGGTGGGAGTGCAGACTGGTGCAACCACTGTGAAAATCAGTGTGAAGATCCTTCAAAACACTAGGGCTGGGGGTTCCATTCGACCCAGCTATTCTCTTTCTTGGTATCTTCTAGAAAGAACTAAAAGCATTGCAGCACAGCAATATATGCACAACCACACTTACAATGGTACAGTTTACAATAGCTTAGTCTTGGAAACACCTCAAATGCTCATCAAATGACCAATGAATAAAGAAGATGTGGTTTTTTTATACAATGGTGTACTAGTCTGGCATATAAAGGGGAAGCTTGTGATATTTCTAACTAAATGGATAAACTTTGAAATCATATTCTTAAATGAAATAAATTAGACACACATATATAAATAAATACCACATTGCTTCTCTGGTATGAGAAACAGAAAATGTAAACAAAGACCAAAAACATATTCTAGATGCTGGGTAATGGGAAGAAAATGTTCATATGAGAAAGAAGGGGAGGCCATGAGAAAGGGAAAAAGGGATAAGGAAAAAAAAGAAAATAGAAAGAAAGGGCTTGGGATTTAGCTCAGTGGCTTAAGCACCTGCCTGGCAAGTGTGAGGTTGTGAGTTCAATCCCTGGTACCAAAAAAACAAAAAAGAAAAAAACATGAAAATCAAACTTTTATAAGTAAGGAGAGGAAGAAGAGTTGAAGAGGGGGGAGGGGAAAGGGCAATAAAGGAGAAGTAAGATGTATCATGTACAGGTACAAATTTCCTATGATGAATATTATCATTATGTATATCTCAAATGTACCAATAAAATAAAAAGATTTTAAAATGTTAACTGAAAGCCGGGCATGATGGTGCACTTCTATAATCCCAGCACTGTGGGGGGGGGGGGGCAGGTGGGTCATTGCAAGTTCGTGAGCAGCCTGGGCTACAAAGTGAGCCCAAGGCCAGCTGGAACCACATAGTGAGACCCTGTCTCAAAAAAACCAAAAAAAAAAAAAAAGTTAACTGAAAATACAAAACAAAGTAAGTGACTGCCCTACTGGAAACTCCCCTCCAAAGAATTCCTTTTGCACTAGAAATAAAATGTAGATTCTTGTAACAAAACAGAGCCCCTGGAGACCTCTCTCACCCTGTCTTCTACATACACTCTTTGAAGGGACTAATATGTACTAAGCACCTACTGTGCGTCAGACACGGCACTAGATGCCAGGGATACAGCAGTGACCCAAGCCAACAATAATTCTGCCTGTGTGGATCTGACATGCTGCCTTCTTCCACAAAAGGGCACCATTCCCCCAGAAG
The DNA here is from genome assembly GCA_004027455.1 of Hydrochoerus hydrochaeris. NCBI lineage: Eukaryota > Metazoa > Chordata > Mammalia > Rodentia > Hydrochaeridae > Hydrochoerus > Hydrochoerus hydrochaeris. The sequence goes on from PVLA01012105.1 coordinate 43,711, forward strand.
GCTTCAATACTTCCTGAAATTATCTGATTACATGTGGCTGTGAGCTCAAAGAGAGCTGGGCTCTTCTCTCCGTTGCTCATAACCGCATCCATAGGTCTAGAGCAGTGTTGTTTATACTTAGACCTCAGTAACAGTTGTAGAAATATTACTTAACATTTAGTAATTTCTTGCACATGCACCTGGTCCTGTTTTAAATTGTGTGCAGGTGTGTATGTGTGTGGTACTGGGGACTGAGCTAAATGTCCAGCCCCTTTTAATGTTTTATTTAGAAACAGATTCTAACTCCTAAATTGCATAAACTGGACTGGAATTTACAGTCCTCCAGCTGTTGCCTCCCAGAGTGCTGGGATGACAGATGTGCACCACCACACTCCGTCACATGTACCTATCTAATCCTGCAAACTAGTACCATTGCACAAAAGTGTTAAACGGGTTCGGGAAAGGCCAACTGTGAACTGCAGTCGTCCGGCTTCACCCCTCCTGTTCCTAATCAATGAGCAAGCTGCCTCTAAAGGATTGAATGAAGAATGAATTCATCAGACTGGCCGAGGTCCAAGCCCCAGCTCTGCCGCTGCGCCTGCCTCGTGACGTAGGAGGGTTACAGATTCACCCCTGGACTTCGCATTCCTTCTTGTTAAAGGCCAAGTTCATTCTCCTAGTTCACGGAGATAACATGCAGGAGGAGACTGCCTCAAAGACTCCGCACATGCCCACGCGCACGCACGCACGCCCCGATAACGGCCCGCAGGGAGGTAGAAGCCAGGGGGCTGCGGGGTCACCGCCCGGCCGAGGTGTGGCGGCTGCGGCAGCGCCAGTCCCCGCTCCCAGGTCGATCTTGTTTGCTGACGCCCTACCTGGGCCCCATCGTTGTCTCCGCCCCTCACCCCAACCCAGCCCCGAGCCGGGGGAAAGCCTGGGTGCCCTGCAGACCGATTGGTGCGCGAGTCCCCGACCCCAGGCCGCGGCGGCGGCGGCGGCGGGGGGGGGGGCGCCCAGCCGGTAGGCGCGGGGATCGGGCCGCCCCGCCCCTCCGCCCGATTTCTCGGGGGAGGGAGGCGCCCTGCGCTCGCCCTTAACCCGCCCCCCGCCGGGAGCGTGAGCCGGAGCCGAAGGCGCCGACCTGCGGAGATGGAGGCGGCCGGCACCTGGGCGCTCCTGCTCATCCTGCTGCTACTCCTGCTGAGCCTGGCGCTGCCCGCGAGCCGGGCCCGAGGCCACCTGCCCCCGGGGCCCGCGGTGCTGCCGCTGCTGGGGAACCTCCTGCAGCTGCGACCCGGGGCGCTGTACTCCGGGCTGCTGCGGGTGAGTCGCGGGGCGTCCCGGCGAACGGCGGGGGTGCCCTGGAGAGGAGCCCGAGTACCCGGGCAGAGGGTCCCTCGGGCACCCTAGGAAGGAGGTGGGGCGAGGGTCCCGAGGTAGAAGGACCGCAGTGCCCAGGGCTGGGGCCAGCAGCAGATTGTCCTGGCTGAGAAGGCGAGGGACGCGCTGGAGATAGGAACTCGGACTGGGGGGCCAGGACTCCAGAGAAGCAGAAATTGAAACAACCTGCAGAAGTGGTGCGAGCAGGAAGCAGGGTCTAGAGGGTCAGGGGTCGCGTCCAGAGTGATCGTCAGTGCTGGGAAAGTGGCTGAGAAACAGGAACTGTCAAGAGCATGAGTCGCTGGATTTTAGTGGGCTTGACCTACAGGGAGGGGACACAGGAGAAAGGCGTGGAAATGCTGGGGACAGTGGGGCCTGAGAAGAGGCTGGAGGTTTGCAGGTTCTCTCAGGGGTGGCTCAGGCTGGGGAGTCTGGAGGGCTGGTCGTGGGAGGGTGGGTGCAGCACAGCTGGAAGGAATCTGGGCTTTCCTGGAAGGACGGGGAATACCAAACAGCATGGGGGTGGAAAGAGGTTCCCCATTTTAAAAGATTCTGAGAGACTTTAAGGACTTAGGGACAGGATGGGCATCTTGGGGAGAGAGGGGACAGGTGCTCAGCAGTATCTGCTCTAGAATTTGAGGGTTTTAGCAGTGATTGGGAAGGATTTGGAAGGAAGGGGGATGAATAATGAGACCAAAGTTGGTTGTGGATTGTCCTGGGGCAAGAGGTTAGGGTTTGGCCAGGAGATCTTGGATTCCCAAGAGAGCAGGTTTGGGGAGGCGGACTGGAAGGTTGATACAAAAAGAACTGAGCCTCCCAAGAGGTTTATTCAGCAGCCAGGTGTGGTTGGCATCTGCAATCCCAGCACTGTGCCCGGTTGAGGAAGGAGGATATCAAGTCCAGCAGCAGCCACAGGGTCTATTTCTGCTTAAGGGGAAGAGACAGAGTTCTGGTAGAAGAGGAAGCAGCCAGATCAGATAGCTCATCCGAAGCCAGGGGCAGCCTCCAGCCCCACAGCAGCCTCCCCGGTCTCCCTCCCTGCCTACAGCTGAGTAAGAAGTATGGACCGGTGTTCACAGTGCACCTGGGCCCCTGGCGGCGCGTGGTGGTCCTGGTTGGGCACGAGGCTGTGCAAGAGGCCTTGGGAGATCAGGCCGAGGAATTCAGTGGGCGAGGAACCTTGGCTACGCTAGACCAGGTTTTTAACGGTCATGGTAAGTCATGAGAGGAGGTGGGAACTACTGGGTCCTGCTGGCACTTGTGGGCATGTGCCTTTCACATGTGGCTTAGTGATCCTGCTTCCTTGTCTATAAAGCGGGCTAAGACTTAGGCCTATCACACAGGGCTGTACTAAAGATGAAATGAGGTTAGGGCCTGTGTGCACATGCTAAATGCCAGGCTTTTATCAGTGGTAACAATCACTAATCCAGGCGAAGCAACGTTTGGGAACCTATAAGCAAGCACCTCAAAAGTGTAAATATCCTTCTCAGTTAACGCAAAAAGCAGCAGCTCTTGGCTCTCTGTGCCAGCAGCACAGCAGTGACAAAGGTAGCCTATCCTGGCCTGCTCCTCCAGGGTGCCCAGGGTGCCCAGGCTAGAGGGAAACTAGACCTGTACCAGACAGTGACAGCACAGAGCAGTCCACCTGGACAGGGAGATGCAGGCCGGCATGGGGAAGTCCCTGGAATTATGTGGACATGCCTGGTGCAGCTTGTTTGGTGCAGAACATCTAGGGATGTCTGCCTGAAAGTGACAATATCTAAGTGGAGACTCAGGAAGACTGGGAAGGGTATTTCCAGCACAAAGAGCAGTGTGTACAAAAGCAAGGGGGTGACAGAAGATACATTCATTCACTCAACTGATAATCTCATTATGCCTGGTCCTATGCTAGGTCCTGGGACACAGGTTAGCAGTCAGATGCAGTGTCTTCTCACTGTGGGGCAGGTGCCTCGTAGTTAGGACAGCAGAGGGGGGGAGTAGAATTCTACAATGACAGCTGGACATAGGGGACCTATCCTGGTGGTGGAGGGGATCAGGAAAGGCTTCTGGGAAGAGAGGCTGGTTTTTGTTTTGTTTTGTTTTTTGTAGTACTGGGGATTGAACTCACAACCTCACGCTTGCCAGGCAGGCGTTTATGCCACTGAGCTAAATCCCCGGCCCGAAGAGAGGCTGTTTGAGCTAAGACTAGAAGGATGAAA
>PVLA01012106.1:0-34773 GCA_004027455.1 Hydrochoerus hydrochaeris
AGAATCATATTTATAAATATCACATTGTGTCTCTAGTGTAAAAAGTAAATAAGAACTACAAGAGTAATAAAACCAAAATGTATCATTGCTATTGTAAAAAAGAGAGGAAAAGAAAGTGCTCTAAGGGATATAACTGCATGTATGTTTGGATGTGTAAAATATTGGTGAATATTTGTTGGATCTTTGAGCGAAACTGTTTGCAGTTTCACTGTTTGAATGTCTACTTTGTATCCTTTAACTTTGTAACTTGATCAACTACATCCAAGATGACACTATGTAATTTATAAAGTAGTGATTTCTTAATGATTTTTTTTTCTTTTCCTTTTTTTCTTTCTTTCTATTAGAATTCTGTATTGTTGCTACCCTTTTTTCTTTTTCTTTTTTCTTCTCTTTAAATAAAATTTTAAAAATGTATAATTGCTATTGTAAAAAAAAGGAAATAGGAAATGCTATAAAAGATATAACTGCATGTATATTTAAATGTGTAGGATTGATAACCATATTTCTAAGTTCTTGTTGGATTTTTGAACAGATCTGTTTGCAGTCTCACTGCTTGAGTGTCCACTTTGTGTGCTTTAATTTTGTAACTTGAACAACTATTTCTAAAAGAACAATATGTAATTTATCAACTTGTGATTTCTTTCTGTTTACCTTTTTTTTGAAATTCTGTAATATTTCTACCCTTTTTCTGTTTTTTTTCTCTTTAAAAAAAATTACACTTCAGTCCCTCAAATATTTTAGGAAGTAATTTATTGCTGTTTATTAAATATGTAAAAGGGGAAATTCTTCTCATATGTAGTAATGGTAACTGGAAAAGTATATTACGGTGCTTTATATAAAATACCAAATTTTTAAAAGCAAAGCCAGAGTATATAAAAAGATTGGAAAGAAAATCTTAAGATGAAAGAAAACAAACACATTTTTCCCACTTTGAAATTTTTCTTTGGTTTTCTTCAACTTTTCCTTAAATAATGTTCTATTGGTTAATGGTAAAACTATATAAAATGAGATTTATTTGCATTTGAAACAAAACATGAACAGTACTATCACCAACAAAGATTTAAGGGGTTTAAAATGTAAAATAAAATTAAAATTAACATCATATATAAATAAAACAAAAGAGTATTCTGAGTTAAATATTAATAGTATTTAAATTTAGAATTTTTAAAGTTCATTCTAAAATCTTCCTTGAAAAGTAATTGAAACAGGAAATATGTGCTGTAAAATTTAATTTTTGATAAAAAGTCTCTGTAAATACCAAACAAATGATAGAGGATTGGGGTATATCTCAGTAGCAGAATTTGTGCTGAGTGTGTGGGAAGCCCTGGGTTCAATACCAAGCATACACATAAAACACACATATATGCACACACAAAATTATAAATGTTTAGACTTTGACACAGTCATTGTACTTTTGGGAATCTAATCTATAAAATTTTTAGAGCAAGTGCAAAAGATGTTTATGCCTGTTGTAGTCAGGGGTTGTGCAGAGAGCAATTAGAATCAGGACACAGAATTTATAATATTATTTTATGATGGCCACCTTAGAGTTAAACATAAGACAGTGCAGGAAATTTTCCACAACACTAAAGACTCACACATTCAGCCTAGGGCCTGAATCCCACAGCAATGTCCCACATGAGTCCAGATGAAGACCTAGAGCCCATGACAGTGCTTCCCCACAAGTCCAGCTGAAGGTCTAGAGCCCACAAGAAGCACTCGCACCAGTGTCTTTTATGGATCTGCACTGGGAAGGCCCAAAGGTCAGTGGTGGAAGCTAGAAAGTCTATGCCAGCAGGGTGAAGGAGCTGTGCTAGTAAGTTGAGGGTTGTACACTGGAGCCTAGAAGTCACACTCATAATAAAGACCCAGGCTGCCCTGAAAAGCACCACAGCCACCCTCAGTGACACGGAGGCCCTGAGCTCCTCTATGATAAGCACAGTTGAGTACGTGCCAGGAAGCCAGCATGATGAGTTTCTCTTGGAGATTAAATGGCACACGTCTTCCCCTCCAGAGCCAGGAAGCAATGCTCCATTTAAGGACCAGAGCTCTTCCAAAGTGAATCACAGCCACTCTCACCAACAAGGTCCAAGCTCCTCTGATGACAATGATTAACTCACACTGGGGAAGCTAGTCATGACGAGCTCCTCCAGGAGAACCAATGGCTCTAACAGCAACACACAGAGAACCCACAGTGCCTCACTCGTCGTCTCCATGTCTCTATTTATGCTGGCAACTTTCTTCAGGTGGAACATCTATGCTCAGCACCATGGTGATTTAATTCTGCTGGTGCTGAGTTGACCACCAGTTTTTTATCCATAACAATGCCTATTTACCATAGCATTATTTATCCTGGGAAAATCCTGTAAATAACTTATCTTTCTTGGAACAATGGTTAAATAAATTGTGGACTACAGGACCATACAGGAATTAACTATGCTATCCCACTGATATGAAAGATCTCTGAGACACATTTTAGGTAAAAAAGAAATCACAGAGTTTTCACATATTAACAAAGGGTTCTCACGTACTGATGAAAAATCAGATTCATCTTCATGTTCATAAGCATTAAAAATTCTGGGAAAATGTAGAAACAAAATTTGTTAAAAGCAACCAAAATCAGACAGAAACTGGAAGACTTTGAACCTTGAGAGAAGGGAATCCTTTGAAAATCCCAAAAACTTATTTTCTGTGTAGTTCTTTGAACTCTCAATATTCTCTCGAATTGGTCTCAAATTGGTGACTCTTCATCACAGTTGTTATGGATGTTGCATCAAAGCCTCGTGAGCTCAGAGGTGGAGCTCTGGATGTAGGGGGTGTGATACTAGGATTAAGAGTGTGTAGTACTGAATTAGTACAACTGACTGGTTTAGCAAAGGCCCATCCTGGGTGTGGGTGGTTCTCCCCAAAAGGCTGGCAGCCTGGATAGGATAAAAGGAGAAGGGAAGTTTGCTGCTGGCTGCTGGCTGCCAGCTGCTTTTTATCTGCCATGCCATGGCCAGTATCTTTTATCATGTCTCTCTGCCATGCTACCCTGCCTTTGAGCCAGTAGAGCATGGACTGAAACTTCTACAAACTTTGAGTTGAACTAAACCTTCCTTCTTTAACTTGTAGGTGTTGGGTCCTTTGACTCAGCAACCAGAAAAGTAACTAAGATATCAGTGAAATTGTTGGGTCCTTATTTTTGTGTTTGCTTTTCCTGCACCAATATCTGGGAAGAACTTCCTGTCAGAAAGCCAGGGCAGTGATAAGACTTAGCCTCATTTGTTGTTGTTTTTTTTTTTTAGCCGTAAAATCCTATGCTACTCTAATTGAAAATAGAGGATTTGTACATTTGTTTCCAACCTTATTCTCTCACAGGCATCAGAGGAAGTACTACCTAGAATTTTATATTCAGCAAAATTGTCTTTTGGTAATGAAAAGAAAAATATGTATTTTTAAATAGTGGAAGCTCAGAGAATTTGTTGTCAATAGAATTTGCAGCTTAAAGATGTGCTAAAATGTCTTTAAACTGAAAAAATTGATACTATATGTAATTCAGATATATAGGAAGAAATTAAGAATAATGCAAATATTAAAGGCATGGGTAAATGTAAAATATTACCTGTATTTTTTTCTTAAATTCTTTAAGTCATAGATTATTACTTAAAGTTAAAAACAAGATAGAGTGAGGCTTATGATTCATCAAAGTAGAATATATGGTACAATATTGCAGAGGCTAAGAATGGTATAAATTGATTTTTATTGTAGGATTTTATTTTTTATTTTTGATAAGATCTTGTCCAGGCTGGCCTTAAACTGCTGTGCTTGTGTTATCCTCCTGTTTTAGACAACCAAGTAAGTTGGACTACAGTTTTGCAATATTATGCCAGGTGCACAGTTTCTGCATTATACCTGAAGTGGCTTATTAATTCAGGAAGACCATGAATCTTTCAGAATATACTGTAAGCCACAGAGGAAACATGGTAAAAAAAAAAATCTTCCAAAAACAAACAAACAACAACAACAACAACAAAAACCCTCTACATTAACTCAGTAGACACTAGAGGAGACAGTGGAATGTCCACATATTAACCTAAAGGAGGACAGAAAATAAAGAGAAAAAAAAAGAGCAAATAGCAAAAGCATTATGGTAGATTTAATTTCAACTGTATCAATAATTTAAATTCATATTTATTAGACTGCATATAAAGCAAGCCATTATTATTTGCCACTAACAAGAGATCCACTGTAAATATAATGACAAAGACAGATTGAACAGAAAGGAATGCAGAAGTATACACCATGCAAACACTAAGCGAATAAAAGCTGGTGTGCTATATCAATGCCAGACAAAATTGACTTCAAGACAAGCAGCATCACCAGACATAAAGCAGGTCATTTTATAATCACAAAAGGGTCAATTCATCAAGAAAGCATAACAACTTTAAAGTGAATACACTTAGCAACTATATTTTCAAATATATGGAAGGAAAATGTCCATAATTAGAAGGAGAAATAGATAAATCCCCAAGGTTGGAGATTTTCATAACTCTCTCTGTAATTCATAATACAAGTTATCCAAATATCAGTACAAATCACAGACAATTTAAGCAGCACTATCAATCAACTTGATTAATAATTTACATTTACAAACCACTGTATCCAAAAACTGTTAAGATTTCTTTCAAGAGTATATGAAACATGCACCAAGATTAAACATATGCTGAATCACAAAACAATGTTACAGTTTGTCTATCAGTTTATCTGTTCACATCAAAATTAAATTAGAAATAAAAAAGTAGCAGAACAATACGTATGGTATGGTTCTGTGTAAGTTAAACAATATCAATCTAGGAAACTAACTACTGTTGCTTAAACATTCTTTCCTCCCAAAAATTCATTTGTTGAAGTTATAACTCCTAAAGTGATCACATTTGGGGGTGGGAACTTTGGGAAGTGATTAGTAATGAGGACAGAGATTTCATAAATGAAATTACATCTTTAGGAAAGAGACATCAGAAAAAGTTCCTCACCTATGTACAATGTGAGGACACAGTAGAAAGGTATCCCCCCAGCTATGAATCAGGAAGGGAGCTCTCAACAAACGTTGAACCTGCCAGGGCTTGGTTTTGAACTTCCTAGTCTTCAAGAACTGGCAGGAATAAAATTTTTTCCTTGTTTATAAGCCACTAAATTTATAGTATTTTGCCATAGAAACTTGAACTAAGATAGCATACATTGCAAATACAGCTGTCCCTCAATATCTGCAGGAGATTAGTTCTGAGTCAACCCCAAAGGATACTAACATCTGTGTGTTCAGACTACTTATATAAAAATATCATATTTTTACTATATTTGTGCAGTGTGTATTAGATGTGCAGATCTGCACATCTTCCCATATATATTTAAAATCGTCTCTAGATTATTTATGATATATAATACAATATATGTGCTATGCAAATAGTTGTTATACTGCATTATTTAGGAAATAATAAAAAATGCTTATGTTTAGTAAAGGTGCAGAGTTTTTTTTGAATATTTACAATCTGCAGTTGAATGATCAAATGGGGAATTCTAGATCTGAAGGGCTGACAATACAAAATACATGTATACATGTATAGAAAAAGAATTGGCAGATTATATATCAAATCTTTTTTAACAGAAAAATGGGAATAAAAAGAAGATTAAAGAGAGACATTCATGTTTCATATTTTATTTTATTAGTATGTGTGTGTAATACATAATGCTTACATTCCTGGTAGGGAGTTGGTACATGTCATCACATATTTTAATTCTGTTTTCATCTTCTTGTCCTTTCCTTCCTCTGCCATTCATCTATTTCTTGTTCCCCTTGCTTATTTTATTCACATGTTTGCAGTACATAATTTCTTCGTTCGTTGTGTAGTGTTAATTTTTTTACATAACAGAATTTAGTCGATAATAAAGGTTATGTTTAAACTTGCTGAACAAGCGGCATAATCTTTGATGAATAATGCTAGAAAAATTGAACAAGCGCTTGGCAGGGAAAGCCATTAGTGTTGCTCACCATATGTTTTTAGCTCATTGTTTGGGGTAGGATTGTGTTCCTCACCACCTTTGAAGTTAGCATGGCCCTATGACTTGTTCTAGTCCATGAGATATAATTGGAAGTGACAGGCGTCAATTTCACGTAGAAGTCGGTTCTAGGCAGTTGTGCAATTTATCCTTTTCTTTCCTGCTGCTACAGTGATAACAGAAGTGGTTGTTGAGATAACACCAGTGTCAGACTGGCTCTTTACGTGGTACACTGAGCACGGCAGCAAGCAACCCCCTACTCTCCTAGTCTAGATAAAATCCACAGAGAAAAGTAGGTTTCTTTATTGTGGTAAACCACTAGTTTTTATCAACACAACATAATATTTTTATTACAAAAATTAATACCTAGGAATTTTAAAATATTGCAATTAAGGGAACATGTCATACTGAAATGGAGGCAGCAAGGAAGTAGAAATAAAAGTATTATCAGAGGTTGGAATATTTTTCAGTACTTTTCAAGTAGCAAAACTTCTGGTACAACTGTTGATCCAAATTATGTGGATGACTGATTATGTATCTGTTTTGGTTACTTTTCTCTGATTGCTGAGACAAAATTCCCAACACTCATAATTAAGGAAAGAAAGATTTATTTAGCTCATTATTTGTAGAGGTTTCAGTCCATAATCAGCAGGCTCCAAGGCAGGGTGGCATGGCACAGAGGGCAACAACAGTTCAAAGCAGCAGCCAACAAAGCAACAAGAGCAAAAGGGGGAAAAGGAAGCTCTTTTCCTCCCTTATTTTGTATACAGGCCACTCCTTCTCTGGGGTAGGGGTAGCACTCACAAAATGTCCTTGCCCTCCTTTTGGACAGGATGAGAATGTTTACAAAGTAAAGATACTGTCTCCCTGCTGAGTTGTTAGTTAAAACTTCTCAAGTTGCCACAATGTATAATGTAAACGCCATAACAGTATCTAGTGAGCTTTTGGTCTTTTGGAAAAATAAGTGGAAGACAGAATGATGGTAGCATGTTTCCGTTGTAATAATCTGGCTCTAACAAAATAATAATAGAAGGTTAGTCAGGATATAAATGGCCAATTTGCTAGTAGAAATGAAAGGTAGTAAATAGACAATGGATTTGCAGTGATGGAATAGGCAAGAGTTTCTCAACTTCAAATAATGTTGTACAGTAATTTAAACAAGAAAAACAGTCTAAAATTCAGTTCTGGTTTATTTGTATTTTCCAAAGTCTGGAAATAACTCAAATGCTCTTTAGTTGGAGAATGTTTACATGCACCCTATTAACTCCATCTAATGGAACGCTAAAGGATGAAGTAGTGACACATGCAAGGATATGATTGAGTCTCAAAGGCATCATACTAACTGAAAAAACTCAGAGGCTACATACTGAATTATTGCATTTATATGAACTATTAACAGATGGAGAACTACAGGCACAGATAGCAAATCAGTCATCAGAATTCTGAGTGGTAATTTAATTATTATTTCTTTTCTATTGTGGTTGTGGTTATTATTTCTTTTCTATTGTGGTTGTGGTTACATGACAGTGTATCTTTGTCAAAACGCATAATGCAGTAGATAGGAAAGGGAACTTAGGAATTTATAATCAGGCCACTCTATTATGGCAAGATTATAGGACTAGATCATCCATTGACAGCATGGATAGAAACAAAATTTCTTCCCACAGTGGGAAAAAACAAACTTGAAGGCTTGAACAGAGTGGGAAAATTGGAGGAAGTTGTGAAGATTTTGATATTATTTGTTCTAGTCATTGTCCTTGTACCATACAGATAAAATATCATTCCATTTTTACTTAGATTTGAGTGAAGTAGGCAGAATCCTACTGCAAGTTGCCAGAGATTCACAATAGTATTAATTCAGTGCATATTACCATAAGAATGTGCAACTCAAGAGAAGTTCTTATTTTGTAAAGACCAATTCTTAACCATTTCCCAAACCTCATTCATTCCTGTGTTCTGTTTATAAAAAGTACCCCACTGAAATTCCTGAGGGTAAGAGAGGAACTTTGACATACAAAAAAGAATTACAGATGAATGGTATACTGGCTTCTAAGTATTGATTGACACTGATTTTCCACAAATTCTTTACTATCTCACAAAGGAACTTACACATTCTCTCATCATTGCTTATACCTTTTAAATGACTTACATTGCATTTACATGTCCCTTTCTCATTCCAATCTTATATTGTACCTACACAAGGAAGAACTAAAGATATAAAATTTAAAAAATCAAAGCTTTGTGAAGACCAACTGATGAAGATATTTTAAAAAACTATCACATAAATTATGTATTTTTTCACTTTGAGGTAGCATATTATACCAGAAAGAAAGTTAACAGAAAATGCAGTTCTAAAAATAAAGAAAGAAAATGCAGCTCTAGTTCTGCTCACTCTTAGGATTCTGTTTCCTTATTTTGTGTTTCTTGCTGCCCTAGAAAATATGGTTTTAAATTAGTATTAGCAAGCTCTATGTAACTTGTACGATACTATTTTGAAAATTAGAGTCTCTGTCTTGGAACATGGTTACAAAGAAAAACATGGCATTGAGATATTTTAAGAGCATGTGTAAATCTGATTGTCTGTAGGGGTTTCTTCAGATCCATATAGGTGAAATATAGCTTAACACAGGTGCATTCCTCATTGCTGCTTCATGAAACTTTACTGCTTCACTATTTGTTCACATGTGTACTGTAGCATCCAAACACAGCATCAAGTGTATCTAGGTGATCTTTTGAACTTTCATAATTAAATCATTTCAAAAATGATTTAATTAGAGCCGAACTGAATTACATGAACTGGGTATTTATTGGATTAAAGTTGGTCTATTAATTAGAAGCTGAGTCCTGCTACTATATTTAAATTTCTATAGATAACTAATGAAATGGGGGTAGGAATCATCTTGAGATATCAAAGATTTTTCTTTACCCAGGAATGATAATGACAACACCACTGTTCATGTGTTCATTTACAGTCTCTTTGGGAGTTTTTCTCACCAAGGCAGTTACAGAAGAATGAAAGCTTCATGCTTTGGGGAGGCTGAGCTTTTATGCCTGGAGTTCTTCCATTAGGTCACACTGTTAAAGGCACAGCTTTCTCCTGAGGGAGATTTTTCCTGATTCGCAGCAGCTTCATTTATTCTGCCTGCAGATGCTTTGTTCACTTGCACTCCACACAGACCAATCTTATTAAAACAAGGTGAAAGTTGTTCCAGTGGAAAGTGCATTATTGTTATCTTAACACTTAACCAGTTATGTTAAGTATAAAAATTCTGATGTTTGGAAAAAAGAGAAAATGTTTTATAGTTGTATCTGGACATCTCTGGGAATGGACAGACATAAAACATTGCTGACAGCATTTGCACAGCATGTATGTTTGTCTTTGATGGTACTCTTTATTTCAAAGAAATGTATAGATATGTGCCATACTCCCTGGAGGCCACAGTGAGAAAAAAATAAAATATACAAATTTCATTCTCATTTACTTGTATATCTGACAATGTCAGGGTTCTCCCAGGTTAAAAAAAAAGAGAGAGGCTAAAGAATATGATGATTCTGTACACTTTTTTGAATTTTCAATTACTTATATATATTTTCTTCTTTCTTTTTCAGTTGCTCAGGACTACAAGATATAAAATATCATCTTGACTTTCTTCAGTGAAATGTCAAAGGCAGTTTCCTTTAATGGCATGCTAACTCCTTTCCTTTATGGCTCAATAATGTCATTTCATTTGATCTTTTGTGTTTTTTTGTTGTTATTCTTAAAACTGAAGCATTTTGTAGAAGACTAGATCAGTCTCACAAATGTTAAACTACGTATATATTCCTTATTGTCATGTAAATCACTTCCTAGTTAAATATATATATATATATATATATATATATATATATATATATAGAGACTGGAATAGTTCAAACATGTTCTACAAACCCAAATAAACAGCAAGTTACCTTGTTTTTGTTTTTTTCGGTACTCACGGTGGCGCGCTTGCAAGGCAGGCACTTATGACGCTGAGCTAAATCCCCAGCCCCACAAGTTACCTTTGTTGAGTCAAGAAACTGTTGGGCAATTTGCAGGGAGCCTGGTGGGTATAAGCCAGACACTGGATATTCCACAAATAAATGGGGAAAATAGAAGATTTTTTCCCCCTTCTGAACTTAAAAGACTAGCTATGATGTACTGATTAAAATTCTCTAAATCAGGGAGAGACTTTTTACTATAGAGATTCACAAATATACAGGGGGAAAATATTATTGAAAACAAAACAAACCAAGCAAAAAACCCCCCTGCTGTTCTCTTTTCAAAGAAGGAAAAGCAAACAGGTGATGTGAATCCTTTCTAATACTGGATCAAGGCCTAGAAAATGCTAGCATCCATGCAGCAGGGAACTGTAAACAGACATTTTCATGATACTTCCAAAGGTAGTGTTAACCTTCTGGGTGGTATGGGCTAATCCCTTGCTACACACAGAGTGGTTGTTGACACTAGAATCAGTGCTACATCTGGGAGCCTAGCAAAAGAGCAGAATTTCATCCCACTGCAGATGCTCTGAATTGAAGCAGGTGATTCAAGATCACTTTAAAGTTTGAGAGGCCCATGGATACAGACTTTCATAGGTGATGTTATCACCACTTAGGTAGATTAGCAGTTGTGCCCAGCCTCTCTGAGAAAATTAAAATATCATTGAGGGAAGCTCTTAACTCAACTTTGCTATAAGAGACTAATAAGAATTTTAGGAGAGGAATATGGTCTAATGTATATTTGAAATTGAAGAAGTTGATTTCGAACTAAGAACGTTAATGAATAATTGTGAGGTTAAAATAATCACTGTTAAGACTTGAGCAAGCGTCTTAAAAGGAAATAAATGCTCCAAGCAAAATAGGAAAAGGAAATAATAAAAAAATGAGGGACAATAAGCTCAGGAAAATGGAAATTCAAATAATGTGTTTTAAATTTTGTTTAAAGAGAAAAAAAGCAAAATGGAAAAAGGGGTAGAAACAATACAGAATTTCAGAAAAAAATAAACAGTAAGAAATCATTAGTTGATAAATTACATATTGTCTTCTTAGACATAGTTGTTCAAGTTACAAAATTAAAGCATACAAAGTAGACATTCAAACAGTGAGGCTGCAAACAGTTCTGTTCAATGATCCAATAAAAACTTAGCAGCATGGTTATCAATCCTATATACATAAATGCAGTTAATGTGTCACATAAATAAACATATATACAGTTATCTTCTTTTCCTCTTTTTGCTTTTTAAGTCCATTATCGGTTTAGTTGTATCCTGTTTCAGGTTGCTCAGTGCCATATTGACCTGTTTTATTGTTGTTATTTATTTTTTTAATCACATTATATTATTCTGTTGCTTTGTTTTTGAGTTTCTCTTTATCCCTGCCCCATGGATCAACTTTGGTAGAGTTGGGAGTTTTTTGGAGGTATTTTGTTACTTTGTTATCTACTTTTTTTTTTTGAAGGTAGCAAAATATAGCAGAACAAGACAGAACAAATCCATGGAGGCAGCGCAGTGAAACTGACACAGAACCTCACAGCAGATCACCAGGACACCAGCAATAGGCACAATAGTACAGCCTGTTCTGTTCACATTAGCTGTTCTTTCAGTCAGGTAGAGCAAAATGGAAGGGAAATATCGAACTTATAAAAACACAATTTTGAATAGAGCAGTACTATTAATCAGAACTGAGCAAAACAGTGATAAAAATATTTGCCTTAAAAGAGATAGTAGAAGGAAATCCCCCTTACTTGCCACACTGCATACATTCATCCTCCCAAGAGATACTCAAAACTCTGGCTCCCACTTGCTAACTGGGGTGTAGGGGGTAGATCCATGTCTGATTCTTAGCCCTGGCACAGACAGACCCCCATCCGCTTACCAGGGTGGCCAGCAAGCTGCCTGTTCTCCCAGCGCCCTAAGTTCCAACAGAGCTCAGGAAACACTGATAGTTCTTGCCCTGGAGTGGTGGTGGCTTGTGAGGCCAATGTGAGTTTTACATGATGAGAAAAATTGATAGAGAAAGAACATAATTTGACAATTAATAGAATAAATTATTTAAAGATAGATTTCAATCTGTCAATTGAAGAGACTTAGGAATTCCACATAGGACTCAAGGAAAAATACAGTTCGGACAAATTATAATAAAAACCTCTAAATTCTATGAATGAAAAAAGCACTTTACAAGGTGCAGACGGGAAAGTTGTTTATTAGGTAAACTAAGTCAGATTGACATTGAACCTCTCATTATGTGGAATTTGGTGCAGCACAAATATAGACACCTGAAAAGGACTGAATTGGAATTCAGCCTAGATGGCATTTATCAGAAAGGAAGAATGATTTCTGCAAAGCTGTAGAAAAAGACCATGACTGAGAAAGGACACCACCTAATGAGAATGAGAGAGAAGAAAACCATTTTGGTAAGGGAAGATGAAGAACAAACAGGTACAGATCGACTGATCGATAGATTAGATAGATCCATACATTTTTCTCTGAAAAGAATGTGTCTATGGGAAGGTCTCTAAGCATTTGGAAACAAAAGAGCAAAACTGTCTCAGTAAAATCTAGGGACTGGTAAGAAGTAAAAACATTGTTAGTTCTCATCTTATGGGGATGGGAATTTAAAGCAGCTGGGTAATACAACATCTTTTATGAGGGGAATAATTGGTATCTTATGTTGGGACAGATATAAGTATGATTAACATGAATGATTATGAAAATTTTCATATGCTCAAAGAAGATTAAAAAGTGTATGTCTCCCTTACCACAAAGGAAACCTTAACACATTTTTAGAAAGAGATATTTACCATATTTTCTACAATATAATTATAATCAAATAAAATTAGAAAAAAATACTGAAAGGTTATCTCAAAAACCTTAATAACTTAGAAGTTAAGGAAAAACTCCAGTAAATTTTAGCTTAGCGTTTATAAAAAGTTTCATTACAAAGAACTCATAAACAGAGTTTCAAGTATTGTGGTACATTGCTAAAATAGGGGGATATATACAAGTAAGCTTTAGATGACACCATGGTTAAATATATAAAGACACTTAATATCCCTGTGCAAACATTTTTGAAAAGGATAACAAAATTAAAATAAAAGAAAGGAATGATTAAAGATAAAGGCTTAAATTAGTGAAATAGAAAAGCAACAAATATAAATGTGATAAAAAATTCCAGAAGTTGACATTTAAAAGGCCAGTAAAATAGGTAAATTATTCAGAAACTACATTCCTGTAGCTTAATATAGCCTATTTGTTATTTAATTTAACTTAAAAAGACTAAATCATATGAATTAGGCAGAACAATTCAGAGTTTATTTGTTTACTGCAGATTTTGGAGAAAATTTTAAGTCATTTTAAAAACCTAAAACAATAAAGGAAAAAGAAGCATGTTTAATTATATAAATATTGAAAAAAATTGCTTTAGAAACTACTTGATAGGTAAATTTTGGATAATAACACAGGTTTAAAACACACAGTAGATAAAAATATACAAATAACTCATGTAAATATTAACAAGAAAGAAAAATTACAGTAGAAAAATCATGGGGATATTAAAATGCAATTCATGAAGAAGCATATATAAATGGCTACTAAAAACTAAAAATGTGCTAAACATCCTTAGTAACAAGGAAAATGCAAACTAAAAAAGAAATTAACTATCATTTTGCATTGATCAGATTGGTAAACTTTAAAGGCAGTGTTAGTTAACTCCAAATGTTGGTAAGCATGAGAAGAAAAAGCAATATTCACTGCTGGTGAAATGTAAATGATTTCAATGTTTTGGGAAAGCAAAGTGACAATAGGTTCTAACTTTAAAAAAATATATAAACATATATAATTTTTCAACCCAGAAATTTTATTCTTGCAGTTCTATTTTATAGAACTAAAAATCGTATTTAACACTATATTTATACAAGTGTGTTTAAAAATATTTATTAGTGCATGTTTGCAGTATAAAATGTTTTCATCCTTTTTGTGGAGTTGGCAGGTGTATATAACACATCTTCATTCTTTTTTCATTCCCTTCTTTACCTCTCTGTCTCCATCTCTTGATCCCTTTCCTATTTGAGAAAGATCTGTCTACTTACTTCCTGTTATATATGCTTTGCTTTCTTCTTTTTTTATAACTTGAGTTTCTCATATAAGACAAGCTATATGATATTTAAACTTCTGTTTCTGATTTATTTCACTTAACATTATGATTTCGAGTTGCATCCATTTTCCTACAAATGACTCATTGTAACCCATTTGTATGATTACTGCCAAGTCACCACTTCTTTATAGTTTTCCTGGTTGAATACATCTTTGTACATATATACCATAAAACAACACTTATAACTGTTATAATAACGATAGCCAATGTGTTTATGGAGCTTATTTTGAGTAAAGTAGTATACTAAGAGTTTGCTCTCTCTATATAGTAATATATGGTACCTGATAACAGCCCAAAGAGCTAGGCAGTACAATTATCCTCATTTTACAGATGAAAACTCAAGAATATAATTTTCTCCAAGTCATAGAATGGTTTGCCCAAAGTTATAGCTAATAAATTGTGAGTTGAGATTCAAAAGAATGAATGAGGTATATAATAATTGAAAAGAGAAGACAGAAAACAATTAGATTTTCAAAATAAGGCATGGTAAATCCATGTATAAGCTTACCTGAAAATGATAAATACCACATGATCAGTTAGTTACATAATAGGGAAGGAGATGTAATATTAAAGATGTGTAGAGACAGAGTGGAAGGAGGGGGCACAGGGAAAGACAAGCAGCCTCCAAGGGAAGTATAGTTTAAAATTCAAGACAAAATCATGCAAATTACATGATTCCCTTTGTATAAAATGTATACTACTATGCATGTATTTTATATTTATAACTACATGCACACTTGTGCATGAATTTATATTCATAAAGAAATGCATGAATATATGGTCCCTATGTGGCTAATGGTTATTACCTCATTCTAGCGGGATTTTAGGTGATGTTTAATTTCGTTGTTATTCTTTTATGTACTGCTCAACTTTTTTGCAATACTCATGTATCAGTGTAACAAAAAATGTGACAAGTCTATTTACATTGTCAAAAAACACTTGAATTTTGGGATGAAAACTATCTTTTAAAATGTCTGATATATCAGGTCTATCATGGGCAAATCCTATCATTTAAGCTGGAGGAGATATTACAAACACTTTTAGGTTACAATTATTAAATACTTAAGGGAATAAATAGTTAACACACAATTTGGGCCAATAGTAGAGGTTCACTAATATTATTTGTCAAAATTTATTTAAATTCATGAAAGCGCTCAGTTTGACTGAAAAATAAAGAAATATCATTTTAATATCTCCAAGCTATTGGAGTTAAAAAATAATCAGTCCAAGTAATTACATGTATTCACTGTAATATAATTTACTGTAAGGGAATCTGACCTTGTGTTCAAAGTCAAATGCAAACTTCTGCACTTTTCCTAAGACAAATCAGCTAGCAAATTTTCTTATAGATTACATTTGAGAGTCACTATTTTTTACATTCTAAGACTGAATAGCACATCAAAATTATGAAAGCCATAGTAATCCATCCTGGACAGATATATGGCTGGTTTGTTTCATTGTTTAATAAAATGTTGTTCTATTTCATATTTTAATCAGATTCTTAGCTTCCATAAACCAATAGAATGAACATTCATAGCTATGAATGTTTCTGTGTCTAAAGAAGTTTCTTCAAAGATTTGGGGCTTATATGGTATTTTAACCATTTAAGCATGTTGAATGCGTCCTCTCTTAAAATTTACATGATAAAACTTTAAGGTAATTATTTCATCTCCATCTAACAGATAAGAAAGTGGAGATTTATAGAGGATAAGTAACAATAAAAAAATTAATTTACAGTCTTCCATCATGCAAGACATAAGCCCTTGAGAGTCTACATTTCCATAGAAAAATGCTTATGATCCACATTTTCTATGTCATATCCATATTGGATAGTATTTTTTTGGACAGCATTTTTAATAAGCCTTGTGAATTTTATAGATTAAAGTGATTGTTTGGTTTATATTGTTTTGCAACCATTTTTTATTATCTTGCTAGCATAGTATGTGCATAGTAAGCATGTGTGATGAATATGTATATATGTTCATGTACCTATGTTTTATGTTCATAAATTATTCTATGCAACAACTGAGAGAGGCAATAAATCCAATTAAACACTGTATTTTTTTCTAGGTATGTCTGTATCTGATTCTTGATTCCCTGTGTAAAATAATTTTTTGCTTCCTGGTTCTTTTACTTAGTGTTTCTTTCCCTTTTTTGTAAACTGGATACTAATTCTGCTTGTACTTGGGCCTACTGATGTTGAGTCTTCAATGTACTGGAACTACTCAACTGACCAGAGACTGTGACCTTTATGGTTGACACCTCCTGGCTGGTGTGTTGGTATCAGGGCTGTGGGTCTAGCACTTGCTGTATGGAGTATTTACATATACAAATCCCTAGTCAGTTTGTGTACTTCAAATAAACCTTTTGGTAAGCGAAGAGAGAAGACTTAGGTCCTTTCTGCTTGGGAAGTGTAATATCATCTTTTTTTGTTGCGGATTTTAATGAATCATAGGTAACTTCAAATGTTTGGGCTCTGAAATATCTCATGTGTTCAAAAAAGCAGCAAGATTACAAACATTGGGTTTGGCGTGAGTCAGACCTTGACTTGCATTTGAGTTATATCATTCACTTGCTATGGATAAAACCATTATGCCATTTTTCGTCTGTAGTTCCTATATAACAGATTTCTAGAAAGATTAATAAGACAATAATGTATTGATATATAAAACATTATTTCTAGACTAGGTTAAGGTTTTAATTCATCTAAGTAGTGACACCACAATTAAGATTATTACTAGAGTATTTTCACTGTCCATTGTACTGAAATCTTTGTATTTTCACTTAATTACCAGGCAAAACCGTATAGTTGATTTTATGTGAGGTAGCAGATATTTTTATTTTTTTTCTGTCTCTTTAAAATGAATGTTTAAGGGAGATTCATAAAAAGTGGGAACAGTTTCCAATTTACTTCTTGAGATAGGGCAAATGCTTTTGTTACAGTTTGCATCTTAATCATCCCTTAAAAGCTCATGTGTTGAAGGCTCAGTTGCTCGTGAAACATTGTTCAGAGGTGGGGACTTTAGGAGATGACTGAACTACAAGGTTTCCAACTTTATGATATGAATGGATTAATTGATTTAACTAATATTGATTGATTCAGAGCTTAATGGGTTTTGTGGGAGGGACTTTGTTATGAATGTTATGATTCATAGATTTTCATGAGGTGAGAAATACTCCCCACATCTGCTTCATAATCAGCTGGAAACCATGGACCCAGTAACCATGGATTGAATCTTCTGCAGTGGTAAGCCAAAAATCTTCCTCTTTTAAAATTTTTTATCTTAGGTATTTTGTCACAGTTATAGAAAGCTGAAAAAAAATCTTTTAACTGGAAGAAGATAGACAAAGATTGAAACATGCACACAGAAACACAGTATTCATCCTTAAAGACAGATTATTGATAAATCTAAAAACAATAAAGTACTGGAGAAAACACTATAATGCTTCCATGTAGTTTTCTCCAACTCATGGTGTATATTGTGCCTTTCTAGGTTAATCCTAGGTTTTTCACTTACAGTTAGAGATGTTTTATTATTAATGCTTAAAAACATTAGTAATATTAAGCATTGGTATACTATTTATCAATTTAATTATCAAATGAGTTGTCTATTATTTTTTGAAAAAATATTACTATGCTCTAACTACTGAGAAATTACAGAACAAACATTAATATTTCAAGTATTCTTTTGTATGGCAGAATGTTGCCCCTAGATAGCATCATCTTCTCCTAATTTTGCCTAAAAACACCTCACAAATTTTTAGGCATTCAAAAAATCTGTGTAGATATATTTCCTATTATTTTTATATGTGTTTATCTAACAATTGCTTTACCTGGTCCCTAAAGCATATATTAAAAACACATGCTAAGCAAAAGTCAGTATTAAACAACAGAAAATATAATATAGCTAAATATCTCCAAATTTGTATCATTAATTATGAACTTTTCCCTCAAGTCTCAAGCTCTTGCCAGTTTCAATCCATGGACATCTCACCGTTTTGGCGATTGCAAACAGAACTGTTGGCACTATGGTTCTGTTCTCTAGCTTCTACTTGTACCACTTACTACTTGAGTCATTACACTCGTGTAACACTTGCTCTCTCTTTTTTTTTTTTCACTAGAAGTAACCTTTTTTTTTTTTTTGGTACCAGGGATCAAACTCACTACCGCATGCTTGCAAGGCAGGTGCTTATGCTGCTGAGTTAAATTCTTGGCCCACCGTCTTGCTCTGAATGCAGGGCTTTTGTGACACCTGTTCTCTACCCCAGACTTTTCTCTCAGGTCTACATGTGGTTGGATCCTTCACATCACACTGTCATGTCCTAAGAGGAGCCTTCCCCGCCTAAACTACCCAAAGCAGCCCTCTTTTCCAATTTTCTGTATCCTATTTCATTTTATTTGTTATGCTTTCATTATTTGAATTTTTATCTTATTTGTTTATTATGTATTCTCCTCCACTAAATCCATGCTCCACGAGAGTAGGGACATTATCTGTCTTCTTTCTCATGTATCTTCAGGAAAGAAGAAGACATTGCATGTAACATAATAGCTGCAAAAAATGACTTGATGCCACCATTTTTCAGTAAGATCAACAAAACTTCTTTTTCATGTACTAGACAATTACATTGGAAAGCTATCTGGTTTTCTTCTTAAAATTAGCTACATACGAAGTCAAACTAAGTTATCAATTCTTTTTGTGAAGATATGAACAGAAACAAGTGGGTAATCAGCATCCAGAGAACTAAATACAATGAGACAGCACACAGTGCTAGAGGTTCTCGTGAAAGAATAGGTGTAGATTGGTAGTACTGTGGCCTGTTAGTGGTTTGTTTTTTGAGTAGGAGTGTATAAATACTAACTCATTAAGTTTCTATATACAAAGCTGAACATACCTGTTGTGAGCTTATATGAAGAATAAAGTTACAAAAAGTGTAAAAATGTTATTTAAAATGTTTCAGGTAAATTACCTACAAAAATATCCTAAATGGGATGAAATTGTTCATCCTTGATTTTTCTCATTTAGTTGTCAGAGTTGATATGTGAAGTTGAAATGGCATAATGTTTTCTTTGAAAGTGATATGTTAAATTTTATATTCAGGATAATTAGCAAAATCTAAAAAGACAAAAATGTTAAAAAGACAGACTCAAACTACGCCATTCTTGGTGGATGCTTGCAATACCAAAATGGTGTAAACCATAACAAACTCTAAATCAATTCATACTTAACTCTCCCACCTTTACAGTTTTTGAGAAGAAAGTAAATTAACTAGTGAGCTCAGTAATTCCATTCATTAAACTACGCTTAGATTTTGACTTAACTTAAATTTTGCATAAGTTTTTAAACATGGGAGGGAGAAGCAGAAAAACAATTTTATTTGTTCACTTTCTATTGATGTAAAACAAGGTTGCAGTGAATTAAATTGCTATTGCTGCTATGCTGAGCAATTGTTCAGAAACCTTTCTGTTTTGTGGCTGTTTTGGGGGCAAGGTGTGTTTTGGTGGGTTGTGGGGTTGTGACTTTAGGTACTGTATATCATCCTGGCCTCCTCCTCTCAGCTCTGCTCCTTTGCTCTGCTTCACTGTTGCCATGGTCTAAGCATCTTTCCTTTGCTACACTCTTCTGACGTGATGTTTCTGCCTTGGGGTCTGCTGACCAGGGACTAAAGGCACAGAGGCAAGAGAATTCTCAGTTAAAGGCACATTTGTAGAGCTATCAGAACCACTGTGGATATTCTCAGCCTGCTCCAGAGCCACCCATGTTTCCTTCTGCTATCCTCCAAGTTCATCTAGACTCGGTGTGCCCTTACCCTTGGCTGCAGATGCTGTTCTGGTCTGGGGTGATCCAGTTAGTGTCAGTGGTGGGTGGCCTTGTTTAGTGTAGTGATAAGAGGCCGGGAAATGGACAGGGCTAGGAGTTAGAGTGACTGAGGCTGAAAACCTTAA
The DNA here is from genome assembly GCA_004027455.1 of Hydrochoerus hydrochaeris. Classification (NCBI taxonomy): domain Eukaryota; kingdom Metazoa; phylum Chordata; class Mammalia; order Rodentia; family Hydrochaeridae; genus Hydrochoerus; species Hydrochoerus hydrochaeris. The sequence goes on from PVLA01012106.1 coordinate 20,150, forward strand.
CCCTCTGGAAGCTGTGTGGTGCCTCTGTATCTGAGTTGTGCTCCACGTTAACAGGGGAGGCTACCGAGCTGCTTTCCTGCTTCTTTGGACAATTGGGAGTGGACTGAGATGAAGATATTTTTCTGGTAGACTTCATACCTGTGGTTGGAAATTAGAATTAAGGTGAATGACAAGTACTTCTTTCTGTTGAAAGGCTGGTAATGCTATAGAACCAAATAGTCCCCATTCATCTAACACTGCTATGGAATAAAATATGGTAAAAACTGGATGATATCCCAGTCTCCAGAGTTCATAAATGACTCTTATTCTGTTGTACTTCAACTTGTTTCCCCATCAGCATCATCTTTAATATCAAAAAATGCAACTTGATCCCTGACACATGACTTACCTGTTACATTCCAAACATCTTGAAGTTCCTTACTAATAACTTCTGGCTTAACCCTTCCAAATTTTCCTTGCAATTCTGCATGATATAGCTTCTGAAAATGCCAACTACTTGCCTCTCCCTAATTATCACCCAGTGACCCCATTTTGTAATATTACTATGGGAGAAGTCATCTCTATGTATTTTGTAGGGAATAAAAGCACTCAGCCAATAAAAAAGTAAGGAAGGAAAGATAAGAAAACCAGTAAAAGGTAAATCATAAACAATTTATGATATGGGCAAGTTGAGCTGAATCCCATAAGGAAACTCTGAATGCCTGTGCACAAATATCTTAGAATCTTCTCAAGAGAAGGATGAATATTCTTCATTGGTTGAGACTGGCTTCTTGAAGCGTTAATTTCTATCACTTTTTTGTTTTGTTTTCTTCTCTCACTCTCTGTCTCTCTCTGTCTTTCTCTGTCTCTCTCTCTCTCTCTTTGCCTAAACAACAAGAATTTATTCCACACAGTTCTAGAAGTGGGACATCCAAAATCAAGGCATTGATGGGTTCTGTTGATCTTAACATGTCTCTCATTGATTTATAAGGGCTTGCTGGGTCCTGATGTGACTTTTGCCTATGTATATGTATCCTTTGTGTCTCTAATTCTTATAAAGACAGAACCATGGTCATATTAGTGCTCTATTATTACATTATGTAAACTTAATTACCTCTGTAAAATAACTATTTCCAGGGCCGAGTGTGGTGGTACACACCTGTAATCCCAGCACACAGGAGGCTGAGGCAAAAAAATCACTGTGAGTTTGACACAAGAGGATCATGATGAGTTTGAGGCCAGCCTGGGTTATAAAGTGAATTCAATGCCAGCCTGAACTTCATATTGAAACCCTGTCTCAAAAAGACAAAACATTAAAAAAAAAAGAATTATATCAAATACAATCACTGAGTCTTAGGACTTCAATATATTGAATTTCTGTTGCTTTTACTTTTCCTTGATTGCAAGTCAGAAATAAGCCACAAAACAAAACAAAATCCTCCAGCAAGGAGTTATACTTTTTAATAGAGAGCAGGCTTCTACTCAGAAGAAAGCAATAAGAAAATATGTGTGGAGCAGAGGTAGGTAGTATGGATAACTTCATTAACACACAGATATGAAGCAGTTCATACATTCCCTAAAAATATGTGGATGTTTGTGATGGAGGGAGGAATATTCTTGAAGCGAGTTCCTGCCATAACCTTTTCTATTCAGAAATGACAGGAAAACTTCCTAAGAAACTCCAATGCAACTTCTCAATTGGATGAAAGCCTAATAGTCAAATAAAAGTCATCTTCTTTTATCCTCATGTATAACTTACCTGGTAAAAAGTATTCCAGAAATGTAGCAAAATAAACTCTAGATATTCTTTATAAGCATCTTATTGTTTCCTCTTAGTTCAACAGTTAACAGCATGAGAATTCACACTCTCAATTTTTTTCAGACTTCCTTTCCATTATCACAATTGGAGAAGCATATGGGCTATGTTTCAGTAATGAACCTATTAACCAACTTCTTCAAAATGATCCCTTAGGTCATGAATCTCCCACAAAGCAATCCTCCTCTATTGTTCTGGAAGTGCCCTTGAGTCATTTAAGGTGACAGTGTGCTGCTGCCCTTGGGGACATTCTATAAGCTGGGCATGTAGGGTTTGATTTCAGTGTTCACCTCAACCTCTCATTCTACCCAGACATTAAAAACACTGCAAAGCACAAGAAACTCAGGGCTACTCTGTGTTTCCAGGACAATGCCAAAGAAGAAGGAAGAATTATTTTATATTCTTACCTCCATAATTTGTAAGTCATTTTATATTGCATAGTTTTCACATGACTAAATATCCTTTAGTATTTGAAGATGGCCATGGTTTGACATAACTTATAGAGAATTTTTCTTCAACAAATATACTATTCCCAAGCAGGATGCAGAAATAATTACGTAGCTTCTTACCATTTCTTCATGGCAGCCTGAAATAGATGGTGAAGGGTGGAGCTACTGAAGAAGATGTATCCTTCCAGATCCCCTCCCACCCCCACTCCTGACCTGTCTCTTCCAGCCAGACGTCACTTCATAACACTTAGCTGGCTGTAGTACCTCCATAATACAATAACCCTCTTCAGGGGATCTTTACAGCATAACAATACCCCTAATAGAACTGGGTAGTTGTAGACAAATTCAGTGTTGGGAGGTTAGAAGTTAATCGTAGAATTAACATACAGTTTCTAAAGGCGTACTCTTTCTTCCCACCTAATTCACGGTTGGCCTATGGTTCTTGAGGGTAGATATAACAGAGATGAGATGTGTCTATCTTTAGTAGAGTTGGAGAACTACTATGGTTGAACTTCTATGGTAAGGTGCTAGTCTTGCCCTTGTAGTTTCTATTTCCTGATTTTGAGAGATGGATTCCCTGTGCTTGTAGGTGATAATTTCATCAAAATTTCTATAATCTCTAGCAGGACAAAAGGTTTAGAGTGACAGTACAACCAACGCCTGTCCTTCCTTCCTTCCTTCCTTCCTTCCTTCCTTCCTTCCTTCCTTCCTTCCTTCCCATCTCATTCTCTCTTGATTTTTTTTTTTTATCGGTACCGGGGATTGAACTCACAATGGTGCGCTTGCAAGGCAGGCGCTTATGCCACTGAGCTAAACCCCCAGCCCCCTCTCTCTTGATTATTTATGAGAAGGAAAGAAAGAAGGAAAATTGGATTGTACCTCAAAGAGATAAAAGATTATCTAGTTGCTCATTTCCAGAATCTTCTACACTACACATTTAATCTCAGAATATAGGTCTATATGAAGATAAATGCTCACCAAAGTTTGGTATTGAGACACAACTACTAGTTGTTTAGTTTTACATTCGGTAAAACTAAATTCTAAAATTGCTGTATTTGCTTTTTCCTTTGGTGTAAAATTTATGATTATTGAGAAATCCAGGGAAAGTTACCAGTTTCAAGTATCTTGTGAACTTTTAAGTTTCTGAAGCTCTGAATGAGACTAATTGCTGATTTTAACTCTTTTCTGTTGTCTATCACATTTTGCAACATCCTTTCCAGCACCAGGGTTGAACTGAAGATCTTTTTCCTCCTTGATGGTATTGTTATAATTTAAGCTGTCAGATTCCTTTTGCAAATTTTCACTCATTTGGTTGACTTTGGCCTAACTGGTTGTTATGGTTTACGGCTCAAGGTCCCCTTAAAACCTCATGCAGTCAGGTGGAGCTTGTAGAGGATAATTGAATTATGGGAGGTGCTACAGCTGGCTTGGTGTTAGGAGGTGGCATCTGGTTGGAAAAGGCAGGTCACTGGCGGGGGCAGGGAAGTGACCTGAAAGGATACGTGTCCTTCTCTAACTCTGCTCTTTGTCTCTATGTCAGGCTCCATGAAGCCAGAGATTTTCTCATCTACATGGGCCTTTCCGCCAAACTTAATCATGCAGACTGAAACTTCTGAAATGTGAGTCAAAAACAAATCTCTGTTTTAAATTGTGTATGTTCATTATTATGTCTCAGAGAGAAGAAAATGACTAAGTCACAGCTGTAGCGCTAGAGACCTAAGCAGAGTGGCCCTCGCCATCCATACACCTAGTATGGAAACTATATTTGTTTTGTTGGTTTATGAATCCTATGAAATTCTTTATCTCTTTGAAACGGTCCTCCCAGGACAGAGAGGATGTTTCACTGTGCTCCTGATGCTATTGCAGCTTCTCAGTTACTGGAATCTGCCTGCTGGGATGTCATTCCAGCCTGCACTAGTTGACTTTCCACATCTATACTTTTCTTTTGTCCATGCAGCTGTTTATTTGGAAATGGGAATGCCTCAAAGAATTATTATTTCTTCCGGCCAAATAATAGCCATCAGCATTTCTGTCTGTGTTCTGAATGATACCTCCATTCGGTTTTCTGCATAAACTGTTCCCAGTTATTTGCTCCACAAATATAGGTGTTGTTATCACATTATGTTTTATTTCTTATGTAGATGGCTGATGGTGTTCATTTTACTTAGTGTGCCTAAAGAATCTACATCAATCATGATCTATTGTGTCTTCAAGGCCATCTCTACTTCTAATATTTTCATCACAGATTCTGTTAGCCCTTGTAATGTACTTCAGTACAACTCTTCCGCCAACAGAGTAGCAGTGTAGCAGGAACACTAACAAGCATTCAGTGTAACCTATATTTTTGTACATGAAGATATTGAGGCCAAGAAAAGTTGTGACTAAGGAAATGGTAAACAACTGGCTAATAGTAGCACTAGGATTTAAATCCAGTATACCAGAGTTGTGTTACCTGTGCTTTTCTCAAAGAGAAAACCTCTTTGGATCATACATATCTGACCATTTGTTAATATGTAAAACATCATATTTTTCCATTTATTTTGCTATTTATCACTGGCAGAGACTGAGTTTCACTCATCTCTGCATTTCCTTTATTATAAAGCTCAGTACAATAACTGGGAAACAGCTGGTGCTCACTAACTGTTTAACCAGTAAACAATGCATGAACAAATGAGTCAACGCTCTTCTGCTAACTGTTATAAAGCAATACAATTTAATTGGAAGAAGTAATGGGTGGTTTGGAATGCCAATTGTTTTGTACCATGTTACCTAAATAGCTGGTAAATTTAAAAGTACATAATATGAGTCAAACCAATGTTCTGTCATCACATAGACAAAAACTAGCTCATTAATAGGATCATTCACTTTCCAGGGTGTGGCTGTGAGATCATGTAGACAGAAATTCATAATGGTTTGTCTTCTGCCAACATAAAGCAATGTTTAATTGAGCAATCTTGACCAAGTAAATTAAAATCCCACTGGGTCTTCTCTCCATCTGCTAAAAGGTGTATTCAAGTCTGCCTTCTCACTACCTCACAAATAAAATGTCATGCCTAACTTTTTATAAAAGAGAATTTTATGTCAAGAAATAAAAGACTAAGTGGCCAACTACCTATCTTCTCCCAAGGGAGAGCCTATAAATGAGCGGATTGATTCTCATCTCCCATCATTGTGTTACAGTTTTGGCAATTTTAAGGTGTGAAACTCTTCAGCATCATCCTTGTTTTTCACATTTGCATTCCTTGATTCATCAAGTAATATGATTACAGAAATTATAAATCAGACAATGGATATTCTTTGGTTCCATGGTTACTGCAGTCACACACACACACACACACACACATACACACTGATCAAGAGTGAGATACTGTCTTTTGAATATCTTCAAGTTATTTAGTTACTAACTTTTTATTCAGCAAGTAAAAACAGAAAAAAATTGACTTAAGCTAACACATAGAATATCCTTGTGAGTTTTCCAGTGGGAAACTCCTAAATTTGACTCCTAAAAGTGATCAACATCTGATATAAAAATCTAACATATTCTTATTTGATACGCATTTCTCCTTTCTTTCCATGCCTTTCAACCAATGTGCTGAGTCTTTGTCCTCTCAAGCTTTCTCTATTTTTTATTCCTTTCAAATCATGAAAATCATGATATACAGTACTTCCAAATTTGTCTCAAAAACCCTGGGGTTTGGACAAAATTTTTTCAACCACTAATTGCCAAAGAAGTAGGGTTTGTAAAACTATGACAAGTGCATGAAATCCAACATTCTGCTGGTTTTCACAAACTAAATATACTGGGACTGGGACATAGACAAGTAAATAAGTAAATAAGCATTTCCTTATTGTTTATGATGTTTTGCTGCTACAATGGCAAACTGAAATAGTTTCTACAGAGATCATATACCCCACACAATCTTAAAATATTTACTATCTTATTATTTATAGAAAAAACCTCTGAACTATAGAGTAAAATTAAAATTCTACAGCCTGACATTTATGAACCATCATAAGTGATATTTAGCATATAGTAGGGAAGCAAAAAAAAAAATAAGCAACATGAAAATATACAGTGGCATTATATCTTCCACTCTTAGTCTGTAGCACTGTGTCTTACCTAAATCCAAGTTTGAACTTTGGCATTTAATAACTGTGAAACTGGGGAAATTAATTTTCTTTTCTGAATCTTGGTTTCTTCATTTGTTAGATTATTTCACGTGATTTTAAAAATAAGAAAAGTAACATATTTAAAATGCCTAGGACAATATCCAAGATATAGTAGTTTATGTTCAAATTATGCTATCCAAAATATTTTTGATTAGTCTAGGAGGTAGATTAGCCTGAATAGCATGTCATGCTTGGGCTGCCATAAAAACAAAACAAAACAAAATAAAACAACAACAAAAGAAACCTCATAGACTTGTGGGCTTACACAACAGAATCATAGAACCATTTTGGAGACTGAGGAGTCCAATGCTAAGGCATTAACCAGTTCAGTTGAGAGTTTCTTTCTTGGCTTCCGGTACAGCTGTTTCTGTCTGTGGCCCAACAAGAGGGGGGAGCGGGAGAGGGAATGGGAAGAGGGAGAGAGAGGGAGTCCTACTGGGTAAATGCTGAACTTTAATGAACTTATTTATCATTAATTACCTTCATATAGGCTCAATCTGGGATAGGGCATCAATATATGAGCTTGGGGGAGATACAATTCAATCCACAGCATATCATAGAAAGAGTGGTGGTTTATTTATTTATTTATTTTGCATGTGATCAGCTGGCCAATATATCTCCAATAGAATGGATTTCATGTTTAAGCAAGCTGGTATTTGATTTTCAGACATCAAAACCATGTCACCTTATTGGCATAGTGTAGCATTTACGTGTATTTATAAATAGTATTATATTTTCGTGCATGTGTGTATGTGTGTGTGTACATAATAGTTTTGGTAATAACGCATAGAACGACTGAAAGTATATATGCCCACAAATTCACTGGGTTATTTCTGGTAGTGGAAAAATGAGCAATGTAAAAGTCTTTTTAAAATTTTCTATTTATTTTATAATCATAAATAATTTTATAATGATGATAAAGTACATGTAAAAAGTAAACATGCAAATCATAACATCATAAAAGAAACAGTAATTCACACACAATATGCACCCTATACTGATGTATGTAAAGTTTTTGTTACCCATTTTTTATTTAGTTAAAATTTATGTAATGAAATCAACAATTTTAAAGTACATAATTCAATGGTATTTAGTATTCTCAAACTTTCTGCAGTCATTGCTACTATCTCGTTCCTGTCCATGCCATTTAATAACTACTTTATTGAGTTTTAACTTACATGTCATAAAATTTCTTTTTTCTTGTAACTATACAGTTCAATTTTTTGTAAATTTACAGAATTATGCAATCATTATCACATTTTAGTTTTAGAATATTTCCATCATTCCAATGGAATTTCTGTGTCCATTAAGATTTAGCCTCCATCATCACTTTTAGCCCCAGGACATCAGTAACTTCTTACGGAAAATTTACATATGTGAGGTGATACAATATGTGCACTTTTGTTTCTGTCTTCCTGTCCTTTGGATAATATTTTCGATATTCCTATTTTCCCATGCAGACTGTTTCATTGTATGGATATACCATACTTTGTTTAGATAAACATATATGAACTTTTGAGTTGTTTCTACATTTTGCATATTATTAATAATCTTTTAGAAATATTTACACATAACTCTATGTAGACATGTATTTTTATGTCTGCTGAGTATTGTAATGGTTTATTTTAGGTTGCAGCTTGACATTTCTGGCATTTCTCAAAGATCAAGTCCAAATTCTTCTGTAAAACTCAAGGTAACTGAGCTGTGAGCCTCTGAAAATAAAGCATCATGTTTGGTTCTTCTTGGTAAGAATCCTTCTGGTTTATGTTGTACTCAGAGTAAATACCTTGAAGAAATGATACACAGTGTATTAACCTCTGCTCTTCTCTTATTTTATTATGAAATTGTGTTTTATTTTTTCATAAACTAAAAATAGAATAAACTTACTATGTGTTGAGTTACAAAAATGGTTACACATTTTCAAGGTATAACAGTGGGACATGTACAGGGTAAACTTTTTCATTTTAAAATGGAGAAATGGGGACAGAGAATACCTGGATGCAGCTGGAGACTATAATGTTACATGACATGAATCAGACACACAAGCTTAAATATTGCATGGTTTCTCTTATATGAGAAACCCAAAATGTAAGTAAAGAATGGTACAAAAATTAGGTAATAGGAAACTGATCTTTTGCAAATGGAAAAGGGACCAGGAGATTGAGGGAAGTGAAAGGAGTGGAGGAGAAAGGGATTACAAGGAATTGAGTTGTGTTGTGCACAGTTTCTATTTTTTTTCTCTTTTCTTTTTAATATTCTTTTAAAGAGAATAAAACCAAACAAAATAAAACAGAATAAAGCCAATCAAAACAAAACAGTGAAAGTGATACAGGACTTCAAAACAAAGTAATTGAAAATCAACAATGGCTACCACAATGCCTCTTGTTATCTTCAAAATTGCTGCATGTACCATTGGACATAATAAAATCAAACAAAACAGAATAGAATAAAATCAATCAAAACAAAGCAATGAAAGTGATATAGAATTTCAAAACAGGTAATAGAGAATCAACATAGCCACCACAAGATATATTGTAATCTTCAAAATATTTGCCTATGCCATCAGATATAATAAAATCAAACAACACAAAACAATAAAACCAAACTAAACAAAATAATGAAAATGACACAAGAATTTATAACAAGATAATAGAAAGTTAGTAATGGCTACTACCTTCAGAAGAAAACCCTCCATAGTTGCTGTATTGCATACTGTCATCCTCTAAATAGATGCTCAGGCTACTGGCTTTAGGACCACAAAGTCAATCAGACAATACAGGCATTATTATTATTATTATTATTATTATTATTTTTACTTCAGCAGCTGTCCTCTTAGCCTATGCTTCTCCAAATCAGCCAGTTGCTTAAAGGATGGAGTGCGGGGCTCTTCCTGTCTCCCAGTCTGTGCACTGATTGGCTCACAGAAAGTGTTGGCCCACCCCATGACTGCTGCTCACTCACAGGAAGGGGTTAGCTTCTTGGTTCTCTTTCCAGGCCACATAGGAGATCCAAGAGCCCAAGTGGGATGGCTTATACAGCCTTAGGTTGAACTAGAAAACAAACCTATTTTTACTACCACTGAGGACTGATACACCAATGGCTAATTTATTCCAACAGGGGAGGAAACACTTCAGTCTCCTTGCTGTAGATTGTTGGCTCATTATGTGGCTGCTTATAGAATCCGACTAGAAATTGTTTTTGAGGAGACTACAGCTAAGATGATTGGGTGATTGGGAACTAAGTAACTGTTCATGTAAATAGAGCTGTTGCTGAATTTGCATTACTTTTGTTACTTGTAACATTTCATCCAAATTTGGAAGATATATCTAAGGTGGTAACTGACAAGTTTATGGAAGTTCCTAGTTTTTGTGTTAAAAGAACAAGACCTGTACCCTCCTCAGAATGTAATTTAATAGTCTTTGGTTTTAATAATTGTCTTAAATTCAATCTTCTGCCAGGAATAAAATACAATCTACTAAAACGGAATCCTATCTTCTCAGTGTTTGTCAGTAAGATATTATTTAATTTAAGATAACTAGAAATTCCCTTTTCAAAGCAACTGAGAAATAAATTTTCAATGTGTTCCTTCCCTTTGTCCAACCTCTGTTATTGTAGAATTGACTTTCATGGGAATGCAGTTCTTTTTACATAATTGTGCTTTTATAAACTCATCACATGGGGATTTTTTTCATTTATTAGCTAGAATCTTAAGGGGAAAAGATAATATTATCAGTTTAATGTGTAGAGCACTTATAACCTAAATGTTTATATTTGTGAAAGACCTTTAGTGGTAGTAAATTATTACAGTAAAATAAAAGTAGTGATCAAAATATATCTGATTTTCAAACAAAAATAATATTTATAGTAAGGACACCTTGCCATGATCATCCTCTTCCTGTTTTTAAACACATTTATTTCATCACTGTTTCTACTCTCTGAAGCAGTTGTAGAAGTCTTCTTTTATGTTTTTGTTTTTGAAATGTGCTAAAAATACAGTGAATACTGCTGCCAGGGCCGTCCAGTGGAAATTCAGGTTGGTAAAAATATTACAGTGTGTTTTCATACACTTTGTTCATTGGACCTTGTATTGTGCAATTTCCAAGTTAAAACGACCATGAAAAGTAAACATTTTGAATTGATTCAGGACATCAGGGCATCCAGGATAGAGCAACTAAAGATCATTATTAAAAATGAGCTAATGATTGCTTCAGAAGGTGACCATGAGGTATCTTTTATTGTAATTTTTTTTTTTATGGTATCAGGGATCGAACTCATGACCTTGCCCTTGCCAGGCAGGCACTTGTGCTGCTGAGCTAAATCCCCAGCATTGTAATTGTTTTAAAATTTAAATTTCACTTTGGTTTTTGATTTGGGACAATTGGGACATTGAAATGTTATCACCTAAGTGTAGATTCAGAATGACAGAACTTCAAATATAAGAATGGGCTTGTTTAAATAAAATGAAAGCAATGTAATAGCATAATTTATTGGAGAAAACTGGTCTCTATTCAGAAGATCTATTGTAACTGGGATTGATATCAGATTTCATTCTCTCTTGCTACAGTTAGCAAGTTTGCCTCAGTTATCCGCTTTCTTGTATCTTCTGTCTCCTCTCTGCTGACTCCTTATCTTATAAACATTAAAACATTTTGACTCAAAACAACTTCGTTTCAAACTTTACTATTTTTTCTAGTACAACATACCTCCCCTTTATCAGTAGACAAAATGAAAATTTATCTAACATGTTTCAACCATTTTACAATTATCCTTGGCAACTGGTTTTGAATCATTATTCATTATCTTCATATTGTTAAATTTCTTTAAATTCTCTGCTAGCATGAACTTCAATCCCATCCCGTAAGAGAAGCCCATCATTCCTGGCCTTATGAATAACATTCTACTTGTTATTGTTTTTACTTAACTTTATAGAGTTAATGCTTTTTATGTATTTTTTTGATCTTGTCTCTGTTGCCTGATATTATTTATTTGCTTTCTTTGGTCTTCTCATTATGGCTTGTGCTGAGTGATCTCAATAATTTCCAGGGGTGAATCTCCAATTAACGTGTTGATGAATCATAAATCATTTAAACCAAAAAAGGAAAGTTGAGCTACTTTACCAAGACATTATAGGTAAGATTATGAAATAATACCCAATACATTTGGTTACTAAGTAGTTTTATAGGTTCTAGTTATTAAGAAAGAAGATTTACCCAAGATGCTGAATTCAGAAGATGAAAAAGATAATAGAATCACTAAAATTAAGACCAAAACCGCATAGTATATAAGAGAGCAAAGCAAAGATGTTTTCTTTCTTCTGGATAGAGCCAGAGGGTCTCTGGCCTTGTAATTTTAGGGGATCTATATCTGAAAATATCATTTGATGGAATTTTTTTATGATATGAGTACATATTATAGCTCTGTGGGACAGGAGGAGGAAGTAGTGAGTATTAGCAAATGTTAATACTTTTGAATAATTCATAAAATGTTATTATCACATCTTAAAAAGGAAAGATGAGATGAGTGGGAGGGTAAGACACAAAGTCAAAATGTTCCTAATTCACTGGGAATTTTGAATTGGGATGCTAGTAGCAAAATCAGAAATTAAGTCCTAAGTGGAATTGATGGAGTAGATGCAAAATGTCAGTTTGCAACAGAGCTTATGGATTCTCAGAGATTGCAAAGTCTAGGTAATTGGGATCACATAGAGTATAGTGCTTCTAATTCACATGCCAAACACAAAGGAAAAAGAGACTTTAGAACAAATAAATTGCTCAAAGTCAAAGATTTAGAGACTTAGCATTAAAATTCTGATTATTGTCTTATGGGCCTTCTAGCCAAGGAGGCTTTGAAATATAAAGGATTAGACAAATTTAAGAGTGTTTTGAGGTCTAAAAGCCACTTCAAGAATGCTTTGCTCCAACTAAATATCACTTATTAAACAAAACACCTTGAGTCATAGGGAAAACTAAATTTTCAAAAGTGGTTGACAAATGTTTTGTTACTCCTTCTAATGTTTTTCTCCTTTGAGCCTATTAAGCATTGCTGGCTTCAGGGACTATTTAGTCTTTTCAAAGTTTTCTAAATACAGGATTGGGCTACTTGGAAAGTCATTCATGACACACAAATGAACAGCTTGATTATTTTCAAAACATTGGAAATCTTGGGTAAGAAGATGAATGAAAGTTTTCATGAGAGATTATAATGTCTTTGTTATGGAGCCCTCATTACTTTTTACATTTTTTTTATTTTAAAGAGAATAAAACCAAAGTACAGCAGAATAAAGCCAATCAAAACAAAACAATGAAAGCCATACAGATTTCCACACAAGATAACAGGAAATCAACAATGGCTGCCATACTATATCTTTTTTTAAAAATTTTATTTAAAGAGGGGGGAAGCAAAACAGAAAAAAGAGTAGAAACAATACAGAATTTCAAAAAAAAATTAAACAGTAAGAAATCACTATTTGATACATTACATATTATCTTCTTGGATATAGTTGTTCAAGTTACAAAATTAAAACATACAAAGTGGACATTCAAACAGTGAGGCTGCAAACAGTTCTGTTCACCAATCCAACAAAAACTTAGTAACATGGTTATCAATCCTACACACTTAAGTATACATACAGTTATCTCTTTTAGAGCACTTTCTTTTCCTCCTATTGCTTTTTTAAAAAATTGTTTTATTTAAAGAAAAAATTTTGAAATGGAAAGAGGGTAGAAACAATACAAAATCTCAAAAACAAAACAAAGAAAAAACAAACAAACAAAAAAAGCAAAGATAGAAACCAGTAAAAATCACTAGTTGATAATTATATACTTTCCTCTTAGATGCAGTTGTTCAAATCACAAAACTAAAGTCCACAAAGTAGACATCCAAACAGTGAGACTGCAGTCAGTTTTGCTCATCAATCCAACTAAAACTGTAGCAGCATGGTTTTTAATTCCACACACTTGAACATACATGCAGTTGTATCCTTTAGAATATTCTCTTTTCCTTTTTTTTCCTTTACAATAACTATAATCTATTCTCGTAAACTACTTAGAAGTTCTACACATGTATAAGTCTCTACACATATACCTAGCCTTTCTGTATTAGAGGGAGAAACAAATCAAAACAACCTAGCAATACAAATTCCTAGAGAAACATGAAATGAAAAGAACATACAAAAACACAACATTAGGTGATCTACAGTAGTTACTATGATGTCTCTAGTTATTTTCAATAAAATTGTCTATATTGTCAAATATAATATAAACTTAGCATTGCTTTACATTATTAGTAAAATCTAAACATTGGAGACATTATAGGACTTCAAAGGCAGTTAACAATCCAACCAGAATGGGTATCCTATTGAATCCTGTCATCTTCAGAATAGTTGCCCCTACTCTCAGACTTGACACTCTCAAGCATACCAGATTCAAATAAAATAGTCAAGATAAAACAGTGATATAACCAATCTTCTCTGTTTTATCTCTGCCATGCTATTTTTCTGTTGTTATTTGTTTACTTTTCTCCTTGATTCCACTGTCTGCCCCTTTCTTTGAGGCCTTTCTGCCATTATTCCTGGAACCCTGGTGTTTTTCTTCTCTCTCTCTAGAATATCCTTCAGTATTCTTTGCAGCATTGTGGTGCTCACAAACTCCCCCAGTTCCTCTTTGTTGTGGAAATATCTTGTCTCTCCATTAATTTTGAGAGACAGTTTTGCAGGGTACATCATTCTGGGTTGGAGGTTATTTTCTTTCAGGGCTTGGAATATTTCACTCCAAGCTCTTCATGATTTGATGGTTTGCATTGAGAAGTCTGCTGTGATTTTTGATGAGTTTTCCTTTATAGGTAATCTGTTTCTTTTCTCGGACTGCTTTTAATATTCCATTCTTGTGATGGATTTCTAGGATCCTGATTATTATATGTCTGGGTGTAGATCTGTTTGGGTTGTAGCTGGCTGGAGTGCTATATGCCTCATTTATCTGAACTTCACTTCCACTACCTATGTTTGGGAAGTTTTCCTTAATTATTTCTGTGAATAGACTCTATTTCATTTGTACTTGCTGCATCTTCATTCACATATTTTATTCTTAGGTTATAAATCCTCTTGTCATGTTCTAGCCTTTGTATTGTTGCTTCCTGGTTCCTTGTTATTTTTAAGAGATCCTTCCTTTTACAATCATACTTTGCAAATCTATCTTCAAGTTTTGAAAGTTTAC